>JBBPBX010014771.1:9020-37031 GCA_038048925.1 Garcialebias charrua | reverse complement strand
ATATTTTCATTAATGAAAAGTGTGTTATAAATTGAATTCATTATTATTATTATTATTATTATTATTATTATTATTATTATTATTATTATTATTATTATTATTATTTTTATTATTATGTCTGTTCTGGCAAACTACCTGGCTGCTGCTTCTCCCTGTCACTCCTCTCTGCTGCTCAGTGAGGAGGGCCAGGTGGGACCAATTAGCAATCAAAGCATGCAGGTATTTCTGGAAGTGACAGATCTGTCACTCTTGTTTGGACTGAGACTGCAGAACCAGGGTAAGCAGTGTAGCTCACCTGAAATCATATCTGTGCAAACAAAGTCTACTACAACCTGTGAAGGACAGCCGGTAAGCACCATATTGCTGTTGATTGATTATCAAATTTACCAAAGCAGTGCATGGACTTTTTATAGGGACTCTAGTGTTGAGTAGAGTAATGTTTCATGTGGTTGAGTATTTTTGTAATTAAATTAGTTTGTACAAAAAGAAAAAGAAAAAGAAAAAAAAAGAAAGGAAAAAAATACACTTTGAGTTCAATGTTTATGATTTAGTAGAGATATGTTGATAAAACACTAGGTGATTTGTCTAGGGAAAATATTTATCCAAAAATGTATTTAAAACTGAGTTGTTGAAATTATCCTATTAATATGATTGTTTATTTATTTCTTTCTTTATATATTTATTTATTCATGTGATTTAGAATTTTGACTAAAATGTGTTTACTATGAGAATATAAGGAACAAACTTTTTGGTAAAATATGCTAATTATTTGGTTAAAAAATTGCTGAAAATGTCACAATATGTTTATTTTGTGTTACTTTAAGCGAGTAATAGCCGTATTTGTATTTTTCCATCCATCCATCCATTTTCGTCCGCTTATCCGGGGTCGGGTCGCGGGGGTAGCAGCCTAAGTAGGGAGGCCCAGACTTCCCTCTCCCCAGCCACATGGAGCAGCTCCTCTGGGGGAATCCCAAGGCGTTCCCAGGCCAGCCGAGAAACATAGTCCCTCCAGCGTGTCCTGGGTCTTCCTCTGGGTCTCCTCCCGGTGGGACATGCCCGGAACACCTCCCCAGGGAGGCGTCCAGGAGGCATCCTAACCAGATGCCCGAGCCACCTCAACTGGCTCCTCTCGATGTGGAGAAGCAGCGGCTCTACTCCGAGTCCCTCCCGGATGACTGAGCTTCTCACCCTATCTCTAAGGGAGAGTCCAGACACCCTGCGGAGAAAACTCATTTCAGCCGCTTGTATCCGAGATCTTGTTCTTTCGGTCATAACCCAAAGCTCATGACCATAGATGAGGGTGGGAACGTAGATCGATCGGTAAATTGAGAGCTTTGCCTTTTGACTCAGCTCTCTCTTCACCACGACAGACCGGTACAGCGCCCGCTTCACTACGGATGCTGCACCTATCTGCCTATCGATCTCACGCTCCAGTTTTCCCTCATTCGTGAACAAGACCCCTTATTTTTGTATTTTTCTTTTGAGGTTTTTCAGCTAACTGAAATTAACTGCAGCTAACTAACTGCCTGCCTAACTGCCAAAAAGAACCCATAAAACTTCAATAAATGTGGATTAAAAAAAATCAAGGCTATTCAATGAGTGAAATCCAGTTGATAACTTCAATGTAGAGGCTATCCTTTCAAGTGGGGAATTGCACAAACAAAAACCCAAAGAACTTGACACTGAAAAACCAAAGTCTAAAGATTGGAGTAAAGTTAAGAGTTGGTCAGCAAGACCAAACGTGGCCAAGGAGGTCTAAATCAAGGTTGTTCTTTTGCCTATACTGCTAAAGTCAGAATGGCTGATTCAGTAATGCTGACAAGGTTGAAGACCACGAGAACAAAAGTGAAGCGTCAATTTTCTCGTGTGGCCAACAACGTGCTACGAATGCACTCAATGATGTCTGAGGAGGAGCTCAGGGACAGCTTTGTAAAGCTCACAGAAGAAGCTAGTAAAGTCATTGAGGTCAATAATGACGTTGAAGAACAGTACATTGCTGAAAATTCAGACTCAGATGAGTTAAGTGAACAGCAAAAAGCTGACTTGGATAAAACCACCACAGAGTGTGAGAAAAAGATGGAAGAACTAAAAGAACTCATACAAAACACACTGGGAAAATTTTGGAGACTATGAACTGACACAGGCAGTCACAACTGCAGAGTCACATGCTGATCATGTGGATGCTGTGGACCCAAGAAACGACAGTTGCATACGAGTTCATGATAGAACATCTCCAAAATTGGGTGAGGACAGCAACGGCGGTGCATAAACATTGGAAATGCTGGGCTCCACGTGCAGAGCAACATCAGTTCCAGAGCCGTATCAGAGGCCTCGAAACTATATTACCAAGACTGGAATTAAGAAGAGCAGAAGTACAAACCAAAGAAGGAACCAGCAGATTGAGTACTTCAACGATCTTCCCGGCCCCACCAGCCCTTAAACTAAAGCCTGCTGCTCTCCCAAAGTTCACTGGCATTCGCAGAGTGTTTCATCAGTGGAAAAAAGATTGGGAAGCACTTCAGATGCAAGGAGAACCTACCGGATCCGAAGAGATTAAAAAATTTCATCTACTAGACAGTGTGGATGAAAAAATAGTACGAGACCATCGTCTCACAAATTACACAACAGCTGATGAGATATTTTGGGTCCGAGAACCGCTTTGGAAACAAAACAACTATTGCCCTTGAGATAGTGGAGGAGCTCCAAATGGTTCCACCAGTTAGAGGCAACCAGCCCAAGAAGATCGTTGAGTTAATCCAAACTGTGGAAAAGGCTCTGATTGACCTTAAAGAACTTGGTGCAACTGGTGCTATAAAGAACCCCCTTATAACAAAAGCAATAGAGAGTAAACTTCCGGATGGTCTGAAAAAGGAATGGCTTATCCATGTAGCCAGCAAAGGGAAAGAGGCTGAAGAGGCTAAAGAGGACAAACTATTTGACTACCTCTGACATTCCCTTTTAAACCGCCGGTGTCTCCGCCGACACTTTTTCCACACGTTTTCCCAAGCTATTTTTAGATTACCGTAACTCTGCAACCGTTTGTGCTATCAGAAAAATTCAAACGGTGTTTGAAAGAAAAAAAAAGTGCGCTTTTAGGCTGTTTTTGCTGGTATTACGGTAATCACCCTCCCTCTGCTGCAAGCATAGGCGTAGATCCTGGGGGGGTCGGGGGGTCCGGACCCCCCAATCTTGGGGAGATCTGTCCCCTCAATAATTCAATAAAGGAAACCGTGTCTTTAAACAATATAAATATAAAAAGGCAAAAAAAGAGAGAAATCCGCCATTATTCTAAGAAAAAAAAAGAAAATTTTCATCATATTTTCAGGTGTGGAGCTCTTGAAAGAAGTAATGATAAAATATGTGAAAGAGAATTAATTTAAAAAGAGTAGAGAAGATGTGATGATTAGTTAAAATGATTTTATATGTGTAGCACTTTGTTGCAGCTGTGGTTGTTTTAAAGGGCTTTATAAATAAATTATTATTATAAAAAATGTTGAGGATCAATACTTATGTCACATGATTAATAAAAAATGTCACTGTTTATTATATTACATTATTGATATTTTGTATCTGCAACTGGAAGATTTTATTCTTAATAGGTTCTTAAAAAATGCTACAGATTTGTTAATAGTAAAAGGCATATTTTGAATGAATGTTACAAACGTGTTCATTTCTACAAAACAGTTAATAAAATATTTATAAAATACAATGAATTTCAAATGTTACAGATTGAGTTTAACATAAAAGAAATAGTGTTTTATGTTTAAATATCAGTTAATAAGTAATCCATTATGCCCCCTTGTTTAGGACTGGAACCAATCTCAGCTGCTTTTGTGTGAAGGCAGGGACACCCAGGACAGGTCTCCAGTCTGTCCCAGAGACACCCAGGACAGGTCTCCAGTCTGTCCCAGAGACACCCAGGACAGGTCTCCAGTCTGTCCCAGAGACACCCAGGACAGGTCTCCAGTCTGTCCCAGAGACACCCAGGACACGTCTCCAGTCCATCACAGAGACAGACAAAGAGACAAACAACCATCCACACTCCCAGTCAAAGCTAAGAACAATTTACATTTGCACAGAAGAGCCAAAAAATTATTCAAACTGAGGACTCAAGTTCTTGATTGAGAGTTCTAATCACTACTGGTAATTATCAATAATAATTGATCATATTTACCAAGCTAAATCATTGTGTGGAGTCTTTAATAATACAGACCAGATCAGATGTGATCAGGCAGTCATATATTCACATGTATGTAAATGTATTATTATTAATACTATAATTAAAGTTGAACCATGCAAATTTGTTTGGAACGAACAAGTGGACCTTTGTGCCTCTTGGTCCCACTGAAGTAGCTCTCAGTCTCAAAAAGTTTGGTGACCCCTGCATTAAAGTATTTCTTCTCCTTGAAAACTGTTTTTTTTTTTTTAGCTTTAAGATTTTGGGAAGGTGTGGTACCAGATTAGCAGTGACACTGACCACAGCAATCTATGAATACAAGCCAAACAGAAATTTAAACAATATTTAGAGGGGACCTATTCTGCAAAATTCTCATTTTGCTACTTGTCATTTTGACAAGTGGCAAAGATTGAACACATTAAAAATTTTATAAGAGTAATGAGTGTCACTATTGTACTGATTACGACTACTAAATACATGCCATTTAAATCAATATTATTGCTGATTATTATGCATAGTATATGCATGCAGTTTGGATAAACTTCCCTCTGTACATTTTGCATTACATTTTACTGCAACTTTGCCGACCCCCCCAAAATTGCTCTTAAAAAATTTCCCTGTTTATGGTCCCCCCCAATAATGAGATGAAATCTACGCCCTTGCTTATGATAGGGATTCTACATTAAGCCTTACCTATATGCACCTGGTATGTAAGCTATCATGGATTAGATCAGCTACAATTACCAATTAAGGGGTGGATCAATGCTGTAAAAATCAGATATAGGGATCTATACCTATAGAAATGTGGAGGGCTTCTGTAACGAAGGCCTCTTCATTCAAACTATTCCTCCATTCATTATTTAGTTTAGGTTAAACTAAAAAAAAATGAAACTAGTTTGGTCTAAATGTCTGTTGTCTTTTAGACGAACGACGCAAGATTTGGTATCCCTATAAATTTTGAAGTCTATGGCGAGACTCATCAAAATGAATAGATCTAGAATAGAAACGATCGCATCGGTTCTACCTAAATGATTGGGAGGTCAGTGTAGATTATAGTACCTTAAGTAGTATTGATCTACAATGACTCTTCAAAGATTGAGATCTTTAAGAAAATGAACAGCATGTTGGCATAGTTAAATCCATTTAAATCTTCTTTGCAACTTATTAAGTTGCAAAAGTGAAAGAAACGTGCGACACGTCAAAAAAACAACTCAAACCAGAGGTGGGTGGTGGTGGATTCTACCGTGGATTATATAAAATAAAACTAAAAGCGGGTGGGGGTGGAATTCAGTTAAGCTTCAGGAGTCGCTGGCAGTGATCCATCAACTTTTTTTAATTTAACGTCTTTCACCCGGCCGGGCTCAATGGCATGCATCTGCTAATGCGGTGGCTGGGTCCAGTCCAGGTAAACTTCAGGTGGGTCACTGACGGTGAGCCATCTGGACTTTAAAAAAAAAAAAAAACTTCTATCAACTGGCCAGTCAGCGCGCTGTCAAACAGCTGCACGCATCTGGTGATGCAAACTGGATCGTCAGCCGCGTGCGTCCGCTGACAAAATCGAAAGACCGACACGGCCCGCCATTAATGGATTTTTAACCTATGGGTTAGAAATGACTGTTCTAGCCAGTGCCCGGTGACATAATCACGTGACTGCTTGCAAATTCTCCCACTTAGAAATTGTGGAGGTGTCTGAAATTTTCATCTTAGGTGCATGTCCACTGTGAGAGACAATCTAAATAAAAATAAAATTTAAAATCCAGAAATCACAATGTATGATTTTTTTATTTATTATTTGTGTGTTACTGCTGCAAATAAGTATTTGAACACCTGTGAAAATCAATGTTAATATTTAGTACAGTAGCCTTTGTTTGCAATTCCAGAGGTCAAAGGTTTCCTGTAGTTTTTCACCAGGTGTGCACACACTGCAGCAGCAGGATTTTGTCTTATTCCTCCCACAGATCTTCTCTAGATCAGCCAGGATTCTGGGCTGTCACTGAGAAACACAGAGTTTGAGCTCCCTCCAAAGATTTTCTGTAGGGTTTAGGTCTGGAGACTGGTTAGACCACTCCAAAATCTTGATGTGCTTCTTACGGAGCCACTCCTTGGTTCTCCTGGTTGTGTGCTTCAGGTCATTGTCATGTTGGAAGACCCAGCCACGACACATCTTCAATTCTCTGAGGGAAGGAGGTTGTTTCCCCAAATCTCACAATACATGGCCCTGGTCATCCTCTCCTTAATACAGTGCAGTCGTCCTGTCCCATGGGCAGAAAAACATCCCAAAGCATGATGCTTCCACCCCCATGCTTCACAGTAGGGATGGTGTTTTAGGGATGATACTCATCATTCTTCGTCCTCCAAACACGGCGAGTGGAATTAAGACCAAAAAGTTCTATTTTGGTGTCATCTGACCACATAACTTTCTCCCATGACTCCTCTGGATCATCCAAATGGTCATGGACAAACTTAAGACGGGCCTGGATGTGTGCTGATTTCAGCAGGGGAACCTTCCGTGCCATGCATGATTTTAAACTATGACGTCTTAGTGTATTACCCACAGAAACCTTGGAAACAGTGGTGCCAGCTCTCTTCAGATCATTGACCAGCTCCTCCCGTGTAGTTCTGGGCTGATTCCTCACCTTTCTTAGGATCACTGATACGCCACGAGGTGACATCTTGCATGGAGCCCCAGTCCGAGGGAGATTGACGGTCATGTTTAGCTTCTTCCATTTTCTAATAATTGCTCCAACAGTTGATCTTTTTTCGCCAAGCTGCTTGGCAATTGCCCCGTAGTCCTTTCCAGCCTTGTGGAGTTCTACAATTTTGTCTCTGGCGTCTTTGGACAGCTCTTTGTTCTTAGCCATGTTAGTAGTTGGAGTCTTGCTGATTGTGTGGGGTGGACAGGTGTCTTTATGCAGCTGGTGACTCCAAACATTTGCTTCTAATTTAGAATAATGTGGAGTGGAGGTGGACTTTTTAGAGGCGGACTAACAGGTCTTCGAGGGCGTATGCTCCCATTCCAAAGTGCGGAAGTGCACCGGTCTCCATGGCATCGTCACCCGGGCAACGCTCCTGTTGCCATAGAAACGTGGACAAAGGAAGAGAGCCGCGTTCAAGTGCTCAAAGCGTTTAAAGATTTCAAGACGGTGAAGCATGGACATTTGGCGATGTTTGTTTTTATTTAAAGGGGATCACAGATATGTTTTTAAATTTTTTATGGTATGTCTGTGGGCTATCCAGACCATGTTCATTCAATTTAATGCACAAAATAATTCTTAGATAATCAATTACCGGTATACCCTTTTTAATTCTGCCATTTTTAACTTTCGTTTTGAACGACTGGTTTATGATAATGAGCTCTCATGGCCACGCCCTTCAAAGATCTGTTTACATTTACTCCGCCCTCTGTAAGAGCCAGTATCTCTAATCTGTTGTTGTTTTAAAATTAGCTCTTTTTTTATTACTCATTTGACTTACTGTTAGTGCTAGCTTAAGATAACTTACCGAAAGCCGTCTGCGCGCGCCGCCATGAGCTGCTCCCTTTAGCCCGAATCCGATGCTAATGATAGCTCTTCCTCCTCCGCTCGCTTAGCTCCGCTCGTTGCATGCAGCGCTTTTGGGAGCGATCTCTGCTCCAGTCCAGACACATACACAAAGTTCACAGAGTGTTTCCAGTTAATTTATCCGTATGAGGCAACCTCTGACCGGACCCACGGACCTCAAAAGCCAGCAGTTCCCAGCAGCTCCCGCCCGCAGATGGTCTCTTCGCCGGCGGTCTGCTCGTTTTCCGTCTGCCGGCTGCTCGTTGGGAGCGATCGCTAATACGCTAAAAATTGAACTAAAACGTAAAAATAACAATTATACTTTATTTATAAAGCCATTTAAAACAACCACAGCTGCAACAAAGTGCTGTACACATGAAATTAAGAACATTTAAACAAAAGATGAGATGAAATCATGAAAAACAACCGTCATGTCTATTATACTGAAGTGGGTTGAGCCTAACCAGGGGTTGCTAGGTGAGGGGCTGGACTCAGGTTGGGGTGGGTTGTCTGGCGCTTGTGACGTCGAGGATTTGAAAACGAAACGTTTCTATCAAAGAAAAATAAATATACTTAGAGTAAATAAACCACTGGGTGCATTTTTTTGGCCCTAGGACAGTTTTTTTATGAAGTACATACCCAAAGTTGAGTAAAAAAAACATTAAAAAGTGAATTTTGAATATGTGGTCCCCTTTAAACTCCCGGAAGGCATATTTGTTTATGTGAAGAAAAGTAAAAAAAATAATACACAAAACTTATTAGCAAACTTGTGTGAATGCTATGAGTCTCGGTTAGAAAGACATCTTTCTACCACAAGTTTATTTAACAGAAGTCTCTCTTGTAAATGAGTCCTCGAGACTCAATGGGATTAACCTGCCTAAATAAAGGTTGAATGAATAGTAAATCCTTCATAAAGGATGAATATTGTTAATATATTATGGTGGTGGTGGTGGCCAATCTTAACAGCCACCTGGGGGCAGCATTTCACATCCTTTTAAATTAAGTATTTCTTTCAAAGATCCTAAAATTATTGCCTCAGTTAACATGTTTCTTAAATTAAGTTTTGAACTATATTTCCACGGTTAATGTGTTAAATAGGTTCTCATCCTTATCATCAGACCAAACTGCCATGTCTTCTGGACTTTCAAACATGTTCTATGATATTGGATAAGTATAATTTTCAGTACAATCCTTATGGTAAAAATACATTTCTACCCAATCCTTAAAAAAAAAAAAAAAACATGTCACACAGGTGGACAAAGGGATGGAAGACGTTTTAATTTCAAGTGGAATTTTTTATAATACATAACGTAGTAGATGATTCCTAGGCAGTAAATAATAGGCTAATTATAAATATTAATGCAGCAATTAGGCAACTTTTCGCTTGACTGAGGAAAATAGTCTTCTTCTTCTTTCGGCTTTTCCCTTTTCAGGGGTCGCCACAGCGAGTCATCCTCCTCCACCTCACTCTGTCCTCTGCATCCTCTGTCCTCACTCCAACTACCTTCATGTCCTCTCTAACTGCATCCATATATCTCCTCTTTGGCCTTCCTCTGTGTCTTTTTCCTGGCAGCTGCATTTCTAACATCCTTCTACCAATATACCCACTGTCCCTCCTCTGGACATGTCCAAACCATCTCAGTCTGGCCTCCCTAACTTTATCTCCCAGTTGTTCAACATGTGCTGTACCTCTGATGATCTCATTCCTGATCTTATCCATCCTTGTCACTCCTAAGGAGAACCTCAGCATCTTCATTTCTGACACTTCCAGTTCTTTCTCCTGTCTTTTTGTCAATGCCACTGTCTCCAGGCCATACAATATAGCTGGTCTCACCACTGTCTTCTTTTCCTTTGACCTTTGCTGACACCTTTTTGTCACAAATCACTCCTGATACTTTTCTCCATCCACTCCATCCTTTTTCACCTCTTTACCACAGTCCCCATTTTCCTGGACAGTGGACCCCAAGTACTTGAAGTCCTGACCTTTGTGACTGAGGCAAATAGTATGATTTATAAGTCACTAGTTTTGCTTAAATCAAAAAAGGCGTTCAATACAGGATCAACTGGACTTTATTTGTTGCAGAAAACGTTTCGACTTCTGTCCAGAAGTCGAAACCTTTTCTGCAACAAATAAAGTCCAGTTGATCCTGTATTGAACGCCTTTTTTGATTTCATCATGTCCTGGACGACTGAGAATCTTCACCAGCATACTAGTTTTGCTTGTGCTTAAGTCTCCAATAAAAGTTTTATACAAGCCTTCTTTTTCGTCTTGAATTCTTTTCATTTGACAATAAAAAAATCAAGTTTTTGTATAAAATTAGTCAATATATAAGATTATTTTTCCTGAAACTTTTTTGCTCAGTCCATCCTCACAAAACAATCACTCCAAGTAATACAGATGTAACACGTAAGTGAGTTTCACTACAATTTTGAATACTGTCCCATTACAGTTAGGGATGCACCGATAAATCGGCCGGCCGATCGATCGGCTCCGATTTCCTTAATATGGGGAGATCGGTGATCGGCCGATCTTTAAATGAGAAGCCGATTTTATCTACCGATTTTATCTGCCTCAGCAAAGGTTGGAAAATCCTGAAAATTTAGGGTGCATTTTGACCTTTTGACACCTGAAAATCGGTATCGGCCAAAATCGGAATCGGCAGGTCAGACTTTCTAAAAATCGGTAATCGGTGATCGGCCAGAAAATTGAAATCGGTGCACCCCTAATTACAGTACGTATTGTTTTTATTCAATTCATTTTTTAATTTGTTTAGAATTCTGTTCAATTCAGTTTATTTATATAGCACCAAGTCACAACAGAAGTCATCTCAGGGCACTGTACAGAAACACTAATCTACATTAAAAAGTAAGCTAATAAAGTTTTTATGATTTAAAAATGCTTAACAAATTTTTTTTTATTTTAAAAAGCTAGATAATCTGCGATTTCATTGTGAAAGGCACAAGAACACAGCTTTAGTGACACAATAATTAGGTGGTATACAGTACTATACTATTTGGGAGACTGATTAAATCAAAGTACTGTATTTGCTGCAGCAGTTCCGGTTGTCAGGTAAACCTGTTTCCTTTGGCGTTTCCCATAGAACTTTTGCTCCAAAGGAAATCCCGCCCTTTCTCACATCCCATTGGATAAAACCTCAGCCTACCGCGCATGCTCCAGTCTGATTGGCTCAAACACCTGTCAATCAACGTGTGGCCATAGTCCGCGGTGGAAGCGTCAGGTGAAACTCGGACTGTAGAGACACGAGAGAGGAGCTCAAAGTTAACTTTATCGAAACTTTCAGGGAAGTTTGCGTCTTTTTTTATTCACTTTTATTAGCAAAGGTAACATTCACCGCCAGTAACCGACACTTGACCAAGATGAAGAGCCTCAAGTATCGGTTGAAAAGACAAGAAGTTACCATCACAGTAAGTTAACTGCTCTTTGCTTAGTTTAGCTAGTACCTCCTGCTGAAACACGATGAGTGGAGTTTTTGTTCACGGGTGGGTTATTGTTCGTAACCCTGGCCCCCACCCTGACTTCCACATGTTCCCACGGTGGATGTGGTCTGTTCGGGAAACATCAACATGAAACACCTGCAGCTCCAGGCGCCAAACCGTGTGTTTCTTTACAGCACCACGAACTGTGTGTGATTATCTGAGCTAATGGTTGTTCCGAGCTGAACTCTGTTGTTGTTGTTGTTGACAAACAAAGCTCGTGCCAGATGACCAATAACAAAGCCGTGGCAGAGTGTCTCCTCACGTGGTTCAGAGGTTTCTCTCTCTGCAGACTCTCGGATCAATCAGATTTTGACCTTTAAGCAGCAACAGGTTAAAACTAATGCAATCACCAGAAGAAACATTGATCTGACTGTTTCTCAACACAGTGTCTAAATATCAACACTATTTTTGAGGCTTGAGAGCTGTTGAACTGGCTTCTTAGATTATTATTTTTGTCTATATCAACAAAGGATGTTAAATATTATTATATAGGCTATATTATATTATGTTTTACTTGTGTAGAAACTGTATTGTTTGTAACTGTGTTGACAATATAATACATACCATAATAAAAAAGTTGCAAACGTTTAGTAGAGTAAAAATTGGATGTTCAAGCTATTCATTATTCCTACATACTGTACTTTTACAAGTACACTATAAAATATGTATGTATGTATGTATGTATGTATGTATGTATGTATGTATGTATGTATGTATGAAAGGAGAAAGACCACTAAATTAATGAAAAATGTTTAAGAAAGATGTCCTGATCCATCATCTGCCATCACTGAATTACTCCAGTTTATGATTTGATCTTCTTTTATTACAAACATAATCCACAAATAAACTAAACCATATGTGTCAAACTCAAGGCGTTAACATCTTATCATGGCCCCCAATATGTTATTTTAAATGTAAAATACTTTTCCCTTTAATTTTTTCAGTAATATTTGATTATGATGTCAAAAGTCTCCGGGTCGGGGAGGAGGTCCTGCCCCAAGTGGAGGAGTTTAAGTATCTCGGGATCTTGTTCACGAATGAGGGAAAACTGGAGCGTGAGATCGATAGGCGGATAGGTGCAGCGTCCGCAGTGAAGCGGGCGCTGTACCGGTCTGTCGTGGTGAAGAGAGAGCTGAGTCAAAAGGCAAAGCTCTCAATTTACCGATCGATCTACGTTCCCACCCTCATCTATGGTCATGAGCTTTGGGTTGTGACCGAAAGAACGAGATCTCGGATACAAGCGGCTGAAATGAGTTTTCTCCGCAGGGTGTCTGGACTCTCCCTTAGAGATAGGGTGAGAAGCTCAGTCATCCGGGAGGGACTCGGAGTAGAGCCGCTGCTTCTCCACATCGAGAGGAGCCAGTTGAGGTGGCTCGGGCATCTGGTTAGGATGCCTCCTGGACGCCTCCCTGGTGAGGTGTTCCGGGCATGTCCCACCGGGAGGAGACCCAGAGGAAGACCCAGGACACGCTGGAGGGACTATGTTTCTCGGCTGGCCTGGGAACGCCTTGGGATTCCCCCAGAGGAGCTGCTCCAAGTGGCTGGGGAGAGGGAAGTCTGGGCCTCCCTACTTAGGCTGCTACCCCCGCGACCCGACCTCGGATAAGCGGAAGAAAATGGATGGATGGATGGATGTCAAAAGTGCAACATCGAACTTGTCAAACGAGACCAATCAAACTCTTGTTGAGAAACCTGCAACCAAGAAAAGATGTTTGGGTATCTAACTTGAGGTAATGTAGATTCTGAAACCAGCCCTTAGTTTCAAAAAAAGGTGTTCAATACAGAACAACAACAATACAGAATGCCTTTTTTGATTTTATCATGTCCTGGACGACTGAGAATCTTCACCAGCATACAGCCCTTAGTTTGAAAAAGGTTTTAATTTTGGCCCCCTTTTGTAAGTGGGTTTGACACCCCTGAACTAAGCGAACCCTCTTTTTAGGCTGCATTGATTCTCGTGCCATCATGCTCTTTAAAATAAAGCCTGGATCAACATGAAGGAGGTTTATAGAAACATAACATCTTGACATTTCCAAGGAATGTGAGGTAAGGATCCATCAGAATTCCTTGGCACTAAGGAAACACACATGTCCATCCAGGAATGTTACAGTCTTCTTCTGTACTGGATGTATATTTTGTACACTTCATGAAATTCTGGAGAAAAAAAAATAATGCGGTGTAAAAGAATGTCACTTATAAAACGACATAAAGTCGGAATTACTTGTTTATGTCCATGTGTGGCCAATAAGCATCACTTATTCAACAGTAATTACAATTGTGCACAGTTCGGCATAAAGTGGGTGTTTGGCACTGCGTTCTGTTTTCACCTCCCAGTAATTACCATGAGAAAGGCTCGGAGCCCTTCTGTGTAGTTAAACTGTCAGCCCCCCTCCCGTTTTAGAGTGAAAGAAGTCTTTCAGGATTGAAATGGTATTTTATCCGCTGTGATGTTTGTCCCGCTCCCTCGGCGATGGGCACAGACATCCCTCTTAAAAGAGAGGAAAGTAACATTCTGATTTCCCTGCAGTGTTTTTCTGGCGACCTCGGAGAAAGTTTGGTGCACTGAAGCAGGCGTGACATTTGTTCAGGTCTTCTTGATGATTTCATATCGTAGTACATGTAATCCCCCTGAGAAGGCAGATACCAAAAGAAGACCTGAAGGAAAAGTGGCACACAGACCGAACAGAAATACTTTGAATAAGAATGCTGAACATTCTTTAAAATTAATGTGCTCTCCAAGATCAAACATGGCTGTCTTTCATTGCAGCGTGAGTCATAACACTTGATCCCAAAACCGTTGATGCTCATAAATCATCATTCATGAGTGACAGTTTATCCTGGTTTGTTGAAAATAATTTGCATACATTTTTTTGCTTTTTTTGCTTCTAATTACGCAGCATCTGTAAGGTTAGCGCACACACTTCTGTGTGAGGCGAGATATTACTCGTATTTGGAAAAAGAAATGCATTTTAAAAGTAGGAGCGGTGCAAGGGAATTGGAAAGTAGGCCATTTCTCAAAACAGTTCTGCGACATGGCTGTAAAGATGAGCCTCCTTTGAATCTGCTTCTGGCTGTTTGCATTTGTTCCGCCTTTGTGCCACAAAACTGTTAGCATTCATTAATTAAGCTAGCATCACGCAATCAGTATAGGCGTAAAACGTGTCAAACATTTTCTCAAACATGTCGAATGTTGTGCATCCCTCAGCTGGTGGGTCACACATGACTGTCATCATCACACAGTGGAGACGTGAAGCGACATTTCCCTTTCACATGTCGACCATTACGGCTTTGTTCCCCATGTCTGATGGAGTAGAAGTGTGTCAACAACTGGTTGACCTCAGTCGTCCATGCCGTCTTGGTCCTTTCAAAACTCAGACCGTCAGAGGGTGTCCCAGCTTGAAGCGTTTTGTCAAAGAGGCTTATTTTATTACAAAAAAATAAGAACAAACTTTAGTTACAAAACCTGAACTGTCTCCTCTTCTATTACAACATTACTTGTGTCTCCTTTTTTAATAGATGGTTTATTAACTTACCACTGGCTGTTTATTAACTTACTATCTAATGTAATTAAAGTGAAACCCCTAAATGTCCTTTCAGACTCAGTCTTTGACCTTATCTACGACACACTGGCTTGTTTTACTCAAATATTTCTTAGGAATGATTTCCCAATAAAGTTAGACGGAGCTAAGGAATGTCAACTATGCCCCATCACAAATGTTTCAGGAAACTAAAAAGCCAGTATGAAAACTTTGTAGGCATGACTCAGTATTACTCCTTTAGTCCCAGCTGAGAGGCTGAATGGAGGTTTTCTTTTGTGTAGAAGTCTTCCTGTTTCGGATGAATAATTTCAAGGCTTTTCATGAGAGCTTCATTGTATAATTGCTTTCAGTTTACAAAGAAAAGGAAATGCTAAGTTATTGCTTTTATTTCAGGGAACCAAAAATGACCAGAGAAACCAATACTGTATTTCCGCTCATTCTCAATCAGTTCATCTGGACAGTTTCTTTTTAGCAGAAACGTTTCACCCTCACTCCAGAGGGCTTCCTCAGTCAGAGTAGTCCAAAGCACACTGAAGTTAACCCACCAAGTAAGCAACTTATGTGGACCAACCAGTTTGCTGTAGCCAAGATGGTTTCTGGGGGCGTGTCCCTCGTCGACTCCTCCCAGGCAGGCAGACATGTCCAAAGTGGTTCAAGACAAGAAAGTTAATTCTCAATAGTCCAGGTATCAAATCCGCTCATTCTCAATCAGTGTACTGTATTTGTTGTTGCTTTCAGTATTTGATCAACCTGTTGGTTCTTTTTGATTTGCTGAAAGAAAGTTGCTACCAGTAATTGTGACATTTTGGAAACTGGAACCAGAATATAGACAAAACCCTTTTTTTGCGTTCTGTTAAGAATAAACAGGTCTAGGCCAGTGTGGTTTAATCCTGGTCCTTGAGGGTCATGATCCTGCATGTTTTAGACGTTTCTCTGCTTTGACACACCTGATTTAAATGAATGTGATTAACAGGTTATTGCAGAACTTGAAGACATGCTGAGCAGAAAAACATCTGAAACATGCAGGAAAGTGGCCACTTAGGACCAGGACTGATTTAGGTTTTAGTACATTCAAATACACATAGGAATTAAAACAGAATCAGCTCATGAACTGCTGTTTGGCCTCAGATTGACCAAAGAAGATGCACATGTAGGAGAGTATTTTGGGTGGATTAAGATCTGAATTGGGCTGAGCTGACATTCATCAAACTCCTCACCCACACTCTGATGCAACATGTTTCCCATGCACCTAGATGATAAATAAGACGTTTGCCCAGATATTCTCTTGGGAACCAGTTCACATATCCATGTAGCATTTTTTTCTTCAAATTGATAGTGTCCTTATTTTAAAGTTGACTCAGCTGCTCTCGCACATTAAATTAGAACAGGATGTGAGATTAAGGCTTCTTAGTTGAGCAGTTTCAATGTCAGTTTTCATACCTTTATAGTAGGGGTGGGCGATATGGCTCAAAAATTATATCGTGATATTTCAGAGTATTATCACGATAACGATAAATTTCGTGATTTAACCACAAAAAAAAAATCTAATTTATTTATTTACAAAATTAACTTAACATGTTGCTTGCAGTATTATATAATTTTCTAAAAATCAACAAGGGATAATTTTACTGAAATTACTTTATTTAGTAAAGTATTCAGTCTCCAAGTAAAAAAATAAAAAATGATCTGTTATTTAGATTGAAAAAGTCTTCACAAAATATAGATCAACAAAACCCAACACAAAAAAATTAACTGCATGTGTAATTTCCATAAAACAACTAAATAAAATGAATCTATAAATCTTATGAGCATAAATGTAACCTGCCTCTGAAACGACTGTGTGAGACAGCTGATCCGCGTGTGTGTACAGACAGTTTTAGAGACGAGGGAGAGACGAAGCCCGCACACACGCTGAGCAGTGCCGGGGGGGGGGGGAGCTCTCTGTACCTGTGCAGTTTAAGCAGGGGGAGAGACAGCTGAGACACGTTGTTTGTTTTTAGCATTTTAGCTAGCGTTACACCAGTACCGACAGGTGGAGGGAGGTGCGCAGCTCGGTTTGGGCTTTTGAAGCGCTCGGATGTTAAGGGGGCGGGGCGCCCCGACGTATTACGTCATGAAATTAGCATATCATGATATAACTTTTTTGCCCGGGCAAGCTTTTTTTACCGGCAAAACCGGGAACAATATGATATGGCCCAGCCCCAACTCCAGCCTGCTACTCAAAAAGTTATTGAGAAGGCTGTTCCTCAAAGTCCCTTAGATCTTGAACAAAGTTCAATTACCATAAATTGCTACTGTAATTATGTTAACTTAATTTAATTACTTACACCTACCTATAACCTAACACTTAACAGCACGTTACTTCTTCTCACATTTACAATGAAACTCCAGTAGTCTTCTTTCTTTTTGCCGGCAGTAAGATGAGACAGTGGAAAAGGCTGTACTCTAAAGAAAGTGTCAGGAGTTTGTAAAAAAAAAAAAGTATGCTTTACTGAAATTTAATTTAATTAACTATACTGCACACTACAAGTGAGTTTTTGCTTTATCCAAACTAAAACAATTTTGTCGGACAAGATGGACTTTTCAGCAACTCTGGCCAGGAAAGAGGAGTTGAACTATGTCTCAGTAGATTTTTTTTCTAGAGGCTCTCAAATATAAAATTGGAGCACCATCTTTAATGTAAATAAAACAAACAAACAAACAACAACAACAACAAAAAACACTGAGAGGAATGTTTCATTCACTCATTCATAGGGCTGGGCGATATATCGAGATTTTTAAAATATCGAGATTTTTTCTAAAGAGATATAAGACGAGACTATATCGTTTGTATCGAGAATCCTCCGTCTGTCTGTTTTCTCCCACTCGCCCCCCTCCTTCTCCTTCACTGAGCAGCACAGACCCAGCCCCTCCTTCCTGCAGGCTGCAGGAGGGCGGAGCCGCGGGCTGCAGGAGGGCGGAGCCGCGGGTTGCAGGAGGGCGGAGCCGCGGGCTGCAGGAGGGCGGAGCCGCGGAGACTTTCAGCACAACAAGAAGTAAACACGGCAGATAGGAAGAGCGCTGCCAGCTGCTGAGGGGGGAAAACAATGTTTTTCCTGAGCTAGTTTGGATTTAAATTGTCAGATGAGGGCAGAAAAAATATTTTTGTAGATGATGCTGAAAATAATCCCGACGAAGGCTCGGATCTACGAATCTTTTTCACCATTTAAACAGCGGAGTGGAGTGTGAAACGGCAGAACCGAGTTTTTTTTTTACAGCCTCCTGCTTCATTAAACCAGTGTTTTTCAACCTTTTTTGAGCCAAGGCAGTGTTTTCATTGAAAAAATTCCAGAGGCACACCACCAACCAAAATTGTAAACATAGATACTAGGGGTGCACCGATTGCAGTTTTTTGGCCGATCACCGATCACCGATTTCTACAAAGTCTGACTTGCCGATTCCGATTTTGTCCGATACCGATTTTGTTTTATAAGCAACACTGTTAGATGTTGTAAGGTCACAATGCGCCTTCAAATTTCAATCTTATTTTGTTGAAAAACAGACCCCTGAACAATATTCTAGAAACAATACAAACTTGTTTTAACTGGTCACAAGGTAGAGCTCTGAAATATAAATGAAGTTTAGACAATTGTTGTTAAAACTAAAAAAATCTGTAAAATCGGTTTCTCATGCAAGCATTGGCCGATTTCCCAAAATTAAGGAAATCGGGGCCGATAAATCAGTGCACCCCTAATAGATACGTATGTACGTATGTATCTGCCTATATTAAATATATAGTCATTCTTATCAAAGTGTCTGGAATAGGAATGAAATAAACACAAAAAATTATTTTTATCATATTTTATATTTCTTATTTCAAATTGCACTTAACATGTCTTCAAAAATACAACTGAACAGTACCACAACAATGTGGTCTTAAATTTAAAGAGGTTGTGTGTGTGTGTGTGTGTGGGGGGGGAGGGCTTTTTTTATAATTTCCAAGGCACACCTGAAGATCACTGGTGGCATACTAGTGTGCCTAGGCACAGTGGTTGAAAAACGCTGCATTAAACAAACCACGGGTCTGAGCTCATCGAGTCATGCGCGCACTGCAGCGCTTTCATGAGAGGAGCAGAAGGACGTGGAGACATTAATAAATCAGCAGCTCATCACATCGCCAAAGAAACGGTCCTTAGCGGCTAACAAGATGGCTAACGCTTTAGCCGCCTTCTTCCACAGCTGAGACTGACCGTGTCTTTGGCGCTATATGATAAACTGCTGATTTAATAATGTCTCCGCCTCTCTGTTCACGTTTCTGAGTGGAGGCTGTCGTGTTTTTACACAAGGATTCAATGCGACACTTTGTAGAGCAACTTAGAGAACGTCTTTATTCTTCGTGAACCCGGAAACAACCCCCTGACCCTTTCACAATAAAACCGGATACAGTATATCAAATATATTGTACCACAGGCTCACATTTACTGCAGTTCACAAACACTGACTAAAGTGAAAGCACCTTTCTATCTTATCAAGACACTCAAAGCTCTTTAAAACACAATCTGTGTCCTCATTTACCCATTCATACAGCACTCTACTAGAACTGTACAAAGAATAATCAGTACTTTTATCACATTCATACACTGACTGATGGACACACATCAGAGGCAATGACACAGCTGCCCTCAGCTGAAGAGGACTATTATTTAATAGGTGTAAATAAATGTCTAAAAAATAAAGTAATGTATAAAATAGTTCATTTTTTAGACATTTATTTTGTAGAGTTACAGCTGTTTGTTAATAAATGTTGCTGTGTGACAACTGGGACAAAGCTTTGACTCAGAAATATATTTTTGTTATTCTTTTATGGAAAGAAAATTATATCGAGATATATATCGTATATCGCGATATATCACAACAATATCGAGATATGAATTTTTGTCCATATCGCCCAGCCCTACTCATTCACCACAGTCTGTTACCTCACTCCTAGGAATCTGAGACATGTGGAAAGTATGTTCATCCTGTGTTTAAAACTATGCACCCCCACCCCACATAAGCACAGTTTAAAAACTGGTGTGTAGTTTGCACTTTTGACACAAATTAAAAGGGAGTCTCTGAGAGACTGTCTCTTTTCCCCTAAAGTGACTGACATTAGTCATGTGACTATGATTGGCCGGCACGTCGATCGGCTCCTCAGAAAAAAAAAAGTTGTTAATGTAGGGGAGTGTCGGGACACTTGACGACTAGATGTCAAAATCGCCGCCACCACCTGCTACTGAGCCAACATTTAACATGGATTGAATATGCACACAACACGCACACATCATCCACCATGAGTATGTCGCCTTTCAAAGCCTCGCTAGGTCATTCTACAAATTTGTTTCCCAGCCAGGAGACCGAAGTCACCGGACCCTCTGTCCAGCATCAGAAGTAAAGAGGACAGGAAAGAGCACAACAGTTGATATGGATGTGAGTGTGATAAGAGGAAACGTTAAGAGATTTCCTGGTTAGTTTTGAGAACAGTCTACATTTGCAATTTCACTGCTTGTTGTTCTAGCAAACGAATGAATCATCACTTTGTTTTGTGGACAGTAAAAAGACTAAAGACTCCTGAACCAGTCTGGTGCACAAGAGTCGGTTCATTCGTCAGTCACCAGCTTTACAAACCTAATGCAACAACACCTGGGTTTGCTGAGGCTTATTAAATATTTTCAATCTTTTCACACTACAGTATAACCATCAGTTTTAATTGCATTCTTCTTGCTTATAATTAACTCTGTAAAAAGCTTTTTATCAAGTCTTTGTAGACTTTTGAAACTGTTTGAAACTGTGTATGTGGCATTAGAAAAGCACGTAGGTCAAGATTATATACTGTATATATTTTTTGTAAAGGAGACTGGACTTGGGTTGTTAACAGAAGTTTTTCCTCCTCATCCAAGGAATTTCTCAGCATGTAAACCTGTTTTTGTAAGATTTTTTTATTACAAGGTTGGGTTTGATCAAAAAGAACTGCAAGCAGACACTTAGTTTTACTGTTGTAGTTTTAAGACCTGCTAACAAGACCATGCCACTTAAAGAACCTCACTGCTAACAGTACCATGCAGCTAACAGGACCATGTTGCTAAGAGAACCTCACTGCTAACAGTACCATGCAGCTAACAGGACCATGTTGCTAAGAGAACCTCACTAACAGTACCATGCAGCTAACAGGACCATGTTGCTAAGAGAACCTCACTGCTAACAGTACCATGCAGCTAACAGGACCATGTTGCAAAGAGAGCCTCACTGCTAACAGTACCATGCAGCTAACAGGACCATGTTGCTAAGAGAGCCTCACTGCTAACAGTACCATGTAGCTAACAGGACAATGTTGCTAAGAGAGCCTCACTGTTAACAGTACCATGCAGCTAACAGGACCATGTTGCTAAGAGAACCTCACTGCTAACAGTACCATGCAGCTAACAGGACCATGTTGCTAAGAGAACCTCACTGTTAACTAGGGCTGAACGATTTTGGAAAATAATCTAATAGGCTCTGTGCACAAGTGTCGTAAATCACTTGCGCATTGACAGGAAGCCGGCTTCCCAGCTTCCGGTCTAAGCCCCGTTCTCTGTTTACAAGAGCTGCCCAAGACACAAGTATCAGCTATGTTCATCGTATCGTTGATGTCTGGTCCCCTGCTCCGACAAGCAAACGTAATAAGGGATTTAAATTGCATATCTCAAGTTTCCTGCACAACTATGAGGGTAAGTAACGTTAGTTTGATCGCGTTGTGTTGTTGCTACCTGTTAGCGGCTAACGTTAGCCTATTAGCAACGCGATCTTTTTTTTGTGTACTCACGTTATAGAAACAGCTTTTCCACACTTAAACAAAACGGCTCATATTTTGTGATCCTTCTACAAACATGCTGCTCTTCTCAGTTTCATGCAAAAATCAGGAGACAGCTGTGAAGCTGTTGTCAGGACTCTGTCAGGTCCATGAATAAAGCTGAAAAACCTCACCGTAGGGTGAAGCTAGGATTGTTCAGATGACAGTTTTAAGATTGCTGGTTCAGTAACCCCNACGGTGTCCCCCATCCCTCCTGCTCTGTTTTGCTCACTCAGCTGAGCTCCTGCTGCTCGGCGCGGCTGACTACCAAGTCACGTGACCAGCTTGCGCTCTGTTTACACGTTTAAATGAGCTAACTTACCTGAATTTATAACTTTTATGACTTCTGTCAAGCCTGAAGCAACTATGTTGGAGCGCACGGTGTCCCCCTCCCTGCTGCCTGCTCTGTTTTACTCCGCTCAGAGCTGCACGCGGCCAGACCGGCTCAATACCAAGTCACGTGACCAGTCAAATCGCAGCCCGTGCGATTAGTGAATCGCGTTTTAACATATCGCGAGATAATCGCAAATGCGATTAATCGTGCAGCCTTACTGTTAACGGTACCATGCAGCTAACAGGACCATGTTGCTAAGAGAACATCACTTCTAACAATACCATGCAGCTAACAGGACCATGTTGCTAAGAGAACATCACTTCTAACAGGACCATGCAGCTAACAGGACCATGTTGCTAAGAGAACCTTACTGCTAACAGTACCGTGCAGCTAACAGGACCATATTGCTAAGAGAACATCACTTCTAACAGTACCATGCAGCTAACAGGACCATATTGCTAAGAGAACATCACTTCTAACAATACCATGCAGCTAACAGGACCATGTTGCTAAGAGAACCTCACTGCTAACAGTACCATGCAGTTAACAGGACCATGTTGCTAAGAGAACCTCACTGCTAACAGTACCATGCAGTTAACAGGACCATGTTGCTAAGAGAACCTCACTGCTAACAGTACCATGCAGCTAACAGGACCATGTTGCTAAGAGAACCTCACTGCTAACAGTACCATGCAGCTAACAGGACCATGTTGCTAAGAGAACCTCACTGCTAACAGTACCATGCAGCTAACAGGACCATGTTGCTAAGAGAACCTCACTGCTAACAGTACCATGCAGCTAACAGGACCATGTTGCTAAGAGAACCTCACTGCTAATAGTACCATGCAGCTAACAGGACCATGTTGCTAAGAGAACCTCACTGCTAACAGTACCATGCAGCTAACAGGACCATGTTGCTAAGAGAACCTCACTGCTAACAGTACCATGCAGCTAACAGGACCATGTTGCTAAGAGAACCTCACTGCTAACAGTACCATGCAGCTAACAGGACCATGTTGCTAAGAGAACCTTACTGCTAACAGTACCGTGCAGCTAACAGGACCATATTGCTAAGAGAACATCACTTCTAACAATACCATGCAGCTAACAGGACCATGTTGCTAAGAAAACCTCACTGCTAAAAATACCATGCAGCTAACAGGACAATGTTGCTAAGAGAGCCTCACTGCTAACAGTACCATGCAGCTAACAGGACCATGTTGCTAAGAACCTCACTGTTAACAGTACCATGCAGCTAACAGGACCATATTGCTAAGAGAACATCACTTCTAACAATACCATGCAGCTAACAGGACCATGTTGCTAAGAGAACCTCACTGCTAACAGTACCATGCAGTTAACAGGACCATGTTGCTAAGAGAACCTCACTGCTAACAGTACCATGCAGTTAACAGGACCATGTTGCTAAGAGAACCTCACTGCTAACAGTACCATGCAGTTAACAGGACCATGTTGCTAAGAGAACCTCACTGCTAACAGTACCATGCAGCTAACAGGACCATGTTGCTAAGAGAACCTCACTGCTAACAGTACCATGCAGCTAACAGGACCATGTTGCTAAGAGAACCTCACTGCTAACAGTACCATGCAGCTAACAGGACCATGTTGCTAAGAGAACCTACCGCACTGCTAACAGTACCATGCAGCTAACAGGACCATGTTGCTAAGAGAACCTCACTGCTAACAGTACCATGCAGCTAACAGGACCATGTTGCTAAGAGAACCTCACTGCTAACAGTACCATGCAGTTAACAGGACCATGTTGCTAAGAGAACCTCACTGCTAACAGTACCATGCAGTTAACAGGACCATGTTGCTAAGAGAACCTCACTGCTAACAGTACCATGCAGTTAACAGGACCATGTTGCTAAGAGAACCTCACTGCTAACAGTACCATGCAGTTAACAGGACCATGTTGCTAAGAGAACCTCACTGCTAACAGTACCATGCAGTTAACAGGACCATGTTGCTAAGAGAACCTCACTGCTAACAGTACCATGCAGTTAACAGGACCATGTTGCTAAGAGAACCTCACTGCTAACAGTACCATGCAGCTAACAGGACCATGTTGCTAAGAGAACCTCACTGCTAACAGTACCATGCAGCTAACAGGACCATGTTGCTAAGAGAACCTCACTGCTAACAGTACCATGCAGCTAACAGGACCATGTTGCTAAGAGAACCTCACTGCTAACAGTACCATGCAGCTAACAGGACCATGTTGCTAAGAGAACCTCACTGCTAACAGTACCATGCAGCTAACAGGACCATGTTGCTAAGAGAACCGCACTGCTAACAGTACCATGCAGCTAACAGGACCATGTTGCTAAGAGAACCTCACTGCTAACAGTACCATGCAGCTAACAGGACCATGTTGCTAAGAGAACCTCACTGTTAACAGTACCATGCAGCTAACAGGACCATGTTGCTAAGAGAACCTCACTGCTAATAGTACCATGCAGCTAACGGGACCATGTTGATAAGAGAACCTTACTGCTAACAGTACCATGCAGCTAACAGGACCATGTTGCTAAGAGAACCTCACTGCCAACAGAACCACTCTGCTAATAGGACTTTGCTGCTGTAGATGTACAGTATTTCTTTTTCACTTTTGGTGCCTTGTTTTTGTATTTTTGTTGCGTGCTTTGGTATTTGTTGTTGTTGATCTTTTTTTGGCAAGTCGAGATGAAACACTTCTTCTTGTCCTGAGCATTTCATTGCATTGCCTTGTGTTGATTCTGCATATGACAAATAAACATCAGCTAACCTAGTTGCAGTTTATCAAATAAAATTGAAAGGTTCACGGGGCACTGGATTGCATGGAGCACTTTGCTCTGTCTCATGTGATTGAACTGGCTTTTACCACATCTAGAACAAAGAATATGATCATTATCTATTTGTTAACCTGCAGAAGGCTGCGGTACATTACATTTAGGAACTTTTAGGACAGTTCTGGAAGTAATGAGTTGTAGAGAAAGAAGGTTACAGAATAACGTGTCTACCGTATTTTCTGGTGTATAGGTCGCACCGGTGTATAGGTCGCACCTACGTTTAGCTCTGCTGCAAATGTCTGCCACAGGAGCGCACAGCAAGGCTTTTAAGAAGATTAACACTTAAAAACAATTATTTGTTTGATAAAAATTATAGCAAATATGTGTCTGAGCTGAACTTTTCCTTAATAAATGAACGTAATTGTGAAATGAGCTGGATTAAAAAATTTGTTTCGCCGAAAGTGATAACAAGCCATATAGGTCGCACCGGTGTATAGGTCGCAGGCCTTGAAAAAAACCATAAAAAGGTGTGACCTATACACCGGAAAATACGGTATGTATGGAGCAAGAGAGTTGGTTGAACAGGAAGTTTTCCATGGCCACACCCCATCAGCATTTTTGTTTTTTGTGTTAATGATCAATGACATGTTGAGTTTTTGTGGTGAGAGAAATAAGAGGAAATTTATTTTATCTGGTTTCATGGTAAACACTGATTAAATAATGAGACAAATTCGAAAGGAATTACCGGTACCTGTATTTCTAATAATCTCAGTTACGTGATGTTTTCACAGTTTTTAGGTGTTTCTCTGTTGCAGTGTGTTTTTGCTCAGAATGGTCTCAAAACACAGTTTTAGCTTTGCATGAAATTTGATTTATTTCAGTTTTTTCAGTGAAGATCTTTGCATTTCATGTCAGTGATGAATGAAAAAATAAATCAGAATATTCTGGAAGTAAACTTAAATTATTTTTTTTTTTCAAAGTATGAAATAAAAGAAGTTGTCATGCTTTTTCCACAACTAATCTTCAGATTTTAAATTTAAAATCATTATATAAGTATATATAATTGTGCTTCACACAACATGTTGAAGTTGGACACATTTCAAACAATATCCGCTTGGACTCCTCGATCCATTCAGAAGAGAAATTGTTTGACACCAGCAGAACAATTTCATCGGTAGCCAGAGTTCTCATTTTAACAACAATAAAGCTTTTTAATCTTTTTAATCTTTTTTTATGTTTTATTCTTTTTATATACATATATGGATCTTGTATTGTATCTGAAATAAAGAAACTACTACTACTACTACTACTACTACTACTACTACTACTACTACTACTACTACAACTACTATATAAATTTTACATTTCTCTCTATGTAAATCACCCAAACTGAGCTCTGTAGCGTGCTGTTACAGTTGCTCAGAAAACATTTCTAAAAGCTTTTTGTACTGAAAGCCAGCTGCAATCAGTCATACTGTTAAAGCCTATCTGTACACACCCAGAGATTTTTGTGCTGTTTTTTTATTGAATGAGTTTGACCAGGTGCCCGTATGAAAATCAGCTCATTCCAACCATATGGAGATAATGCTGTCTCAATGGCTACACAAAGTAAACAAACAGAAACTATTTGGAATGGTTAAGGTGCAACTTACATCATGAAATATTGTGTGTGTGTGTGTTTGTAAGAATTTAGGTATAAAGTAACATTTCACAAAAAATGTCATGAGATACGATTGCCAGACAATTCAAAGTAAATACCGGTACATGTAGTTCTTCATCTGATTTGCCTTTTTAGCTAATGTTGATCATATTTTTTTGGAAACATCACGTAAATTCTGTAAGAATAAAAATAGCTAAATCTATTGCAGTACTGTACAAAGTCAGATACTTATTAAATGATAAAGCTCTTTATTTGTTGTATACAGTAACACAATCATTGTTCCACACTTAATCTATTGTATTGATGTTTGGGGGAAAGCGTGTAAAACAATTACAAAGCCTATTTTTGTTTTACAGAAAAGAGCTGTAAGAATTATCACTAGAGAACATTACTGTTATCCATCAAGTACATTATTTTATCAACTGAAGTTGATAAAGTTTCTGTATTGAAGTTTCTGTATTGAACGCCTTTTTTGATTTTATCAACTGAAGTTATTGAAGTTCCATGATTTGGTAAATTATAGTATTTTATCAGTTATGTATAGGGCTCAGAATAACACATTACCTTTAAAGCTCCACAGACATGATTTTTGTACTTTTCATAAAATGGCTCAACNNTATGTATATATATATATATTGTATATATATATACTTATATATATATATACATATATATATATATATATATATATATATATATATACAGCAAACCCCCTACTTACGTACGAGTTTGGGACATAAGAACTGTTCGCAGCTCGATTCTGCCGTAGCTAGGGGGTGAAAATAGCGTCCCGTTCGTAGGTCCTTATTCCGTTCGTAGCTCGCGGAAATACCGCTAACGGACCGCCGCGCACACATTTAAGCATGTACAGTAGTGTACTGTAATGTTAAACATTGCTATTCACATTTACAGAATAAATAAAAATATAATTTCTTACTTTGAGATGGTCAAAGCCGACATCTTAGGTTGCCATGTGTTGTTGTTGTCGGGCCGAGCAGCGCGGCGGCCGGCGAGCGACCCACGGCAGCTGCTCGAGGCCTGTGTTAGCTTCTGCTAGCCAGGCCATGAGCTGGTGTTGGAGCGGCGGTGCGGCGATCAATCTGCAGCTGCTGCTCCAGCCTGAGACGTCCACAGAGCTCACAGAGACGTTTCCAGCTAGTAATTAATCCATATGAAGCCATCCTGGTCACCAGTCTTCAAAGGCCGGCTCCCTGCAGCCGAAACTGACCTAAGATGGCGTCCGGTGTTCTGCTGTAACTAGTGACCCTGTAAACTGGAGACTTTCAAAGCAGCCGTGACTGACCTAAGATGGCCTCCGGTGTTCTGCCTTAACTTGTGACCGTGAAAACTGGAGACCTTCTTCCTGTTATGACCGGAAGTTGCACAATTATTGCGCAATCATGACAAAAATGATCATTTTTATCATAATTATTATTTATAAAGCCTTTAAAACAACCACAGCTGCAACAAAGTGCTGTACACATGAAATTAAGAACATTTAAACACAAAATTTTTTTTTTTTAATAATACAGTAATGTCATATTTTTATTAAATATGATACGTTCGTAGGTCCCGTTGTTCGTAGGTCGATGGAGTCGTAGGTAGGGGGTCACCTGTATATATAT
>JBBPBX010014770.1:25067-50411 GCA_038048925.1 Garcialebias charrua | reverse complement strand
TTAGTGTTTTAGTGTTGGTGTAACTTTTCATACTTTCATACTACTACTACTATGCAAAAACTACTATGCAAAAACTCAGGACAGTATTACACTTTTATTATTTCATTTTATGCTTATGTTTATTAAATGTTTTAGTGTTTTAGTGTTTAAATGTTTACTGTTGCACCGAGGGACAGAGAGAAATGCAATTTCAATCCTGTGTATGTCCTGTACATATTGCAGTTTTGACAATAAATTTGACTTTGACTTTTGACTTTGATATTTAAACCATATAATGACATTATAGCTTCTTCTTCTTTCAGCTTTTCTCTCTTTAGCGGTCTCCACAGTGAGTCATCCTTGTCCACTTCACTCTGTCCTCTGCATCCTCTGTCCTCACTCCAACTACCTCCATGTCCTCTCTAACTGCATTCATATATCTCCTCTTTGTCTTTTTCCTGCAACTGCATTTCTAACATCCTTCTACCAGTTTACCCACTGTCCCTCCTCTGGACATGTCCAAACCACTGTCCCTCCTCTGGACATGTCCAAACCACTGTCCCTCCTCTGGAAATGTCCAAACCACTGTCCCTCCTCTGGAAATGTCCAAACCACTGTCCCTCCTCTGGAAATGTCCAAACCACTGTCCCTCCTCTGGACATGTCCAAACCATCTCAGTGTGTCCTCTCTAACTTTATCTCCCAGTTGTTCAACATGTGCTGTACCTCTGATGATCTCATTCCTGATCTTATCCATCCTTGTCACTCCTAAGGAGAACATTGTTCATGAATTGTTCATGAATTGTTCATGAATGGTACATACATGTATGTACACACACAAACAATCAATTATTCTGATCAGAATGAACTTTGGAGAGATTTTTCTTTGACAGCGCCAAGAACACTGCATCACTGGCCAAGAAGGCTCACCAGCGTCTCTACTTTCTCCGCAAGCTGAAAAGGGCTGGAGCTTCAACCCCCATCATGTGCACCTTCTACAGAGGTGCCATAGAAAGTGTCCTGACCAGCTGCATCACTGTGTGGTTTGGTGCATGTACTGCATCCTGCCGCAAGAGCCTCCAGCGCATCGTGAGAGCAGCTGAGAAGATCGTCGGCACCTCCTTCCCCTCACTGCAGGACTTACACAGCAAACGCCTCACTCGGAAAGCCCACTGCATGGCAGGTGATCCCACACACCCACTACACAGCTGCTTCAGACTGCTGCCATCAGGGAGGAGACTGAGGAGTCTCCAGGCTCGAACCAGCAGACTGAGAGACAGCTCTGTTCATCAGGCAGTCAGGATGCTAAACACTCTGCCTGCTCTGCCTCCCCTCCCATTTGAACTGCCTTAACACTAAAAACTTTCTCACACATTACCACACAACACAAAGATTTTAACACTGGACTCTGTGTCATCAAACGGGTTATTCACTAAACTCTCGGTCATGTGCTCATTCAGTTTGCACTACTTCTCATATTTGCACTAATGTTTGTATTACATCACTGCCTATAGTCATACTACTGTTTACATTCTCTGTTTACATTTATTAATACTGTTTACATTTATTACTACTGCTTACATTTATTACTACTGTTTACATTTACACTACTTTTATATCTACACCACTGCTGATACATATACAGTATTCTCTGACCAGCCTTATTTAAGGATGCCCAATGTGCCTTACTGCATATGCCACTTTTGCCTCTATAACAACATCAACTACCTCATACATATACTGTGTACATTAACTCATATGCTGCTTTGCCACTTTGCAAATGTCAATGCTAGAACCTTTAGTTTATTTTATAGTTATACTTTTTATACTTTTTTTATACTAGTATGCAAAAACTCAGGACAGTATTATGTTCATTAAATGTTTAGTGTTTTAGTTTTAGTTTTAGAGTTGGTGTAAATTTTCATACTCTTATACCACTATGCAAAAACTCAGGACAGTGTTACAGTTTTACTATTTTATGCTTATGTCTATTATTATATGTTTCAGTGTTTCAATGTTTAAATAGTTACTGTTGCACCGAGGGACTGAGAGAAACGCAATTTCAATCCTGTGTATGTCCTGTACATATTGCAGTTCTGACAATGAAGTTGACTTTGACCTTTTGACCTTTGAGAAGATTTTAGACATGGTCCTGTTTTTGATTTTCTACATCTACCTTATAATCTGTCTGTTTTGTTACTTTAACATCTTTGTTTTAACTTGTTGAAAAAAAAAATCAAAATTGAACGTTGAGCAGTCCATTTAATGCAGAAGGAAGTTCCGATCCCAGCAGCACATCTGGAACTGGAGTTGAAAATGGACACTCTGCCACCTCTGGAACTTTAACCAGGGCTGAGGTCATCAGTTACAAGTTTCAGGCTCTGGATGTCTTGGGCCTGTTTCACTTGACAACATCTCATGGACGTTGTGACACACCTGGATGGTTGCACATCTGTTCAGGCAGAGGTTCCACAAAGAAATCAGCCCCTCAGCTTCTTCTCAAAGTCTGTGAAGAGTTACTGGAGAAGATGATCCAGTCTGACTGGTCCGAGCTTGACCTGCTGCTCATCTGCACGAGCAGGAGTCGTGTTGCCTTCAGGTCCAGTTTATTGCACAAGCAGCAGTGGTGTTGCCTTCAGGTCCAGTTTATTTCACGAGCAGCAGTCGTGTTGCCTTCAGGTCCAGTTTATTTCATGAGCAGCAGTCGTGTTGCCTTCAGGTCCAGTTTATTTCATGAGCAGCAGTCGTGTTGCCTTCAGGTCCAGTTTATTTCACGAGCAGCAGTCGTGTTGCCTTCAGGTCCAGTTTATTTCACGAGCAGCAGTCGTGTTGCCTTCAGGTCCAGTTTATTTCACGAGCAGCAGTCGTGTTGCCTTCAGGTCCAGTTTATTTCACGAGCAGCAGTCGTGTTGCCTTCAGGTCCAGTTTATTTCACGAGCAGCAGTCGTGTTGCCTTCAGGTCCAGTTTATTTCACGAGCAGCAGTCGTGTTGCCTTCAGGTCCAGTTTATTTCACGAGCAGCAGTCGTGTTGCCTTCAGGTCCAGTTTATTTCACGAGCAGCAGTCGTGTTGCCTTCAGGTCCAGTTTATTTCACGAGCAGCAGTCGTGTTGCCTTCAGGTCCAGTTTATTTCACGAGCAGCAGTCGTGTTGCCTTCAGGTCCAGTTTATTTCACGAGCAGCAGTCGTGTTGCCTTCAGGTCCAGTTTATTTCACGAGCAGCAGTCGTGTTGCCTTCAGGTCCAGTTTATTTCACGAGCAGCAGTCGTGTTGCCTTCAGGTCCAGTTTATTTCACTAGCAGCAGTCGTGTTGCCTTCAGGTCCAGTTTATTTCATGAGCAGCAGTCGTGTTGCCTTCAGGTCCAGTTTATTTCACTAGCAGCAGTCGTGTTGCCTTCAGGTCCAGTTTATTTCACGAGCAGCAGTCGTGTTGCCTTCAGGTCCAGTTTATTTCACTAGCAGCAGTCGTGTTGCCTTCAGGTCCAGTTTATTTCACGAGCAGCAGTCGTGTTGCCTTCAGGTCCAGTTTATTTCACTAGCAGCAGTCGTGTTGCCTTCAGGTCCAGTTTATTTCACTAGCAGCAGTCGTGTTGCCTTCAGGTCCAGTTTATTTCATTAGCAGCAGTCGTGTTGCCTTCAGGTCCAGTTTATTTCATGAGCAGCAGTCGTGTTGCCTTCAGGTCCAGTTTATTTCATGAGCAGCAGTCGTGTTGCCTTCAGGTCCAGTTTATTTCATGAGCAGCAGTCGTGTTGCCTTCAGGTCCAGTTTATTTCATTAGCAGCAGTCGTGTTGCCTTCAGGTCCAGTTTATTTCATGAGCAGCAGTCGTGTTGCCTTCAGGTCCAGTTTATTTCACTAGCAGCAGTCGTGTTGCCTTCAGGTCCAGTTTATTTCATGAGCAGCAGTCGTGTTGCCTTCAGGTCCAGTTTATTTCATGAGCAGCAGTCGTGTTGCCTTCAGGTCCAGTTTATTTCACTAGCAGCAGTCGTGTTGCCTTCAGGTCCAGTTTATTTCATGAGCAGCAGTCGTGTTGCCTTCAGGTCCAGTTTATTTCATGAGCAGCAGTCGTGTTGCCTTCAGGTCCAGTTTATTTCATGAGCAGCAGTCGTGTTGCCTTCAGGTCCAGTTTATTTCATTAGCAGCAGTCGTGTTGCCTTCAGGTCCAGTTTATTTCATGAGCAGCAGTCGTGTTGCCTTCAGGTCCAGTTTATTTCACGAGCAGCAGTCGTGTTGCCTTCAGGTCCAGTTTATTTCATGAGCAGCAGTCGTGTTGCCTTCAGGTCCAGTTTATTTCATGAGCAGCAGTCGTGTTGCCTTCAGGTCCAGTTTATTTCACGAGGAGCAGTCGTGTTGCCTTCAGGTCCAGTTTATTTCACGAGCAGCAGTCGTGTTGCCTTCAGGTCCAGTTTATTTCACGAGCAGCAGTCGTGTTGCCTTCAGGTCCAGTTTATTTCACTAGCAGCAGTCGTGTTGCCTTCAGGTCCAGTTTATTTCACGAGCAGCAGTCGTGTTGCCTTCAGGTCCAGTTTATTTCACGAGCAGCAGTCGTGTTGCCTTCAGGTCCAGTTTATTTCACGAGCAGCAGTCGTGTTGCCTTCAGGTCCAGTTTATTTCACTAGCAGCAGTCGTGTTGCCTTCAGGTCCAGTTTATTTCACGAGCAGCAGTCGTGTTGCCTTCAGGTCCAGTTTATTTCACGAGCAGCAGTCGTGTTGCCTTCAGGTCCAGTTTATTTCACGAGCAGCAGTCGTGTTGCCTTCAGGTCCAGTTTATTTCACTGAGCAGCAGTCGTGTTGCCTTCAGGTCCAGTTTATTTCACGAGCAGCAGTCGTGTTGCCTTCAGGTCCAGTTTATTTCACTAGCAGCAGTCGTGTTGCCTTCAGGTCCAGTTTATTTCACGAGCAGCAGTCGTGTTGCCTTCAGGTCCAGTTTATTTCACGAGCAGCAGTCGTGTTGCCTTCAGGTCCAGTTTATTTCACGAGCAGCAGTCGTGTTGCCTTCAGGTCCAGTTTATTTCACGAGCAGCAGTCGTGTTGCCTTCAGGTCCAGTTTATTTCACGAGCAGCAGTCGTGTTGCCTTCAGGTCCAGTTTATTTCACGAGCAGCAGTCGTGTTGCCTTCAGGTCCAGTTTATTTCACGAGCAGCAGTCGTGTTGCCTTCAGGTCCAGTTTATTTCATGAGCAGCAGTCGTGTTGCCTTCAGGTCCAGTTTATTTCACTAGCAGCAGTCGTGTTGCCTTCAGGTCCAGTTTATTTCATGAGCAGCAGTCGTGTTGCCTTCAGGTCCAGTTTATTTCACGAGCAGCAGTCGTGTTGCCTTCAGGTCCAGTTTATTTCATGAGCAGCAGTCGTGTTGCCTTCAGGTCCAGTTTATTTCACGAGCAGCAGTCGTGTTGCCTTCAGGTCCAGTTTATTTCACGAGCAGCAGTCGTGTTGCCTTCAGGTCCAGTTTATTTCACGAGCAGCAGTCGTGTTGCCTTCAGGTCCAGTTTATTTCACGAGCAGCAGTCGTGTTGCCTTCAGGTCCAGTTTATTTCACTAGCAGCAGTCGTGTTGCCTTCAGGTCCAGTTTATTTCATGAGCAGCAGTCGTGTTGCCTTCAGGTCCAGTTTATTTCACGAGCAGCAGTCGTGTTGCCTTCAGGTCCAGTTTATTTCACGAGCAGCAGTCGTGTTGCCTTCAGGTCCAGTTTATTTCATGAGCAGCAGTCGTGTTGCCTTCAGGTCCAGTTTATTTCACGAGCAGCAGTCGTGTTGCCTTCAGGTCCAGTTTATTTCATGAGCAGCAGTCGTGTTGCCTTCAGGTCCAGTTTATTTCACGAGCAGCAGTCGTGTTGCCTTCAGGTCCAGTTTATTTCACGAGCAGCAGTCGTGTTGCCTTCAGGTCCAGTTTATTTCATGAGCAGCAGTCGTGTTGCCTTCAGGTCCAGTTTATTTCACGAGCAGCAGTCGTGTTGCCTTCAGGTCCAGTTTATTTCACGAGCAGCAGTCGTGTTGCCTTCAGGTCCAGTTTATTTCATGAGCAGCAGTCGTGTTGCCTTCAGGTCCAGTTTATTTCACGAGCAGCAGTCGTGTTGCCTTCAGGTCCAGTTTATTTCACGAGCAGCAGTCGTGTTGCCTTCAGGTCCAGTTTATTTCACGAGCAGCAGTCGTGTTGCCTTCAGGTCCAGTTTATTTCACGAGCAGCAGTCGTGTTGCCTTCAGGTCCAGTTTATTTCACGAGCAGCAGTCGTGTTGCCTTCAGGTCCAGTTTATTTCACGAGCAGCAGTCGTGTTGCCTTCAGGTCCAGTTTATTTCACGAGCAGCAGTCGTGTTGCCTTCAGGTCCAGTTTATTTCACGAGCAGCAGTCGTGTTGCCTTCAGGTCCAGTTTATTTCACGAGCAGCAGTCGTGTTGCCTTCAGGTCCAGTTTATTTCATGAGCAGCAGTCGTGTTGCCTTCAGGTCCAGTTTATTTCACGAGCAGCAGTCGTGTTGCCTTCAGGTCCAGTTTATTTCATGAGCAGCAGTCGTGTTGCCTTCAGGTCCAGTTTATTTCACGAGCAGCAGTCGTGTTGCCTTCAGGTCCAGTTTATTTCACGAGCAGCAGTCGTGTTGCCTTCAGGTCCAGTTTATTTCACGAGCAGCAGTCGTGTTGCCTTCAGGTCCAGTTTATTTCACGAGCAGCAGTCGTGTTGCCTTCAGGTCCAGTTTATTTCACTAGCAGCAGTCGTGTTGCCTTCAGGTCCAGTTTATTTCACGAGCAGCAGTCGTGTTGCCTTCAGGTCCAGTTTATTTCACGAGCAGCAGTCGTGTTGCCTTCAGGTCCAGTTTATTTCACGAGCAGCAGTCGTGTTGCCTTCAGGTCCAGTTTATTTCACGAGCAGCAGTCGTGTTGCCTTCAGGTCCAGTTTATTTCATGAGCAGCAGTCGTGTTGCCTTCAGGTCCAGTTTATTTCACGAGCAGCAGTCGTGTTGCCTTCAGGTCCAGTTTATTTCACGAGCAGCAGTCGTGTTGCCTTCAGGTCCAGTTTATTTCACGAGCAGCAGTCGTGTTGCCTTCAGGTCCAGTTTATTTCATGAGCAGCAGTCGTGTTGCCTTCAGGTCCAGTTTATTTCACGAGCAGCAGTCGTGTTGCCTTCAGGTCCAGTTTATTTCACGAGCAGCAGTCGTGTTGCCTTCAGGTCCAGTTTATTTCACGAGCAGCAGTCGTGTTGCCTTCAGGTCCAGTTTATTTCACGAGCAGCAGTCGTGTTGCCTTCAGGTCCAGTTTATTTCACTGAGCAGCAGTCGTGTTGCCTTCAGGTCCAGTTTATTTCACGAGCAGCAGTCGTGTTGCCTTCAGGTCCAGTTTATTTCACTAGCAGCAGTCGTGTTGCCTTCAGGTCCAGTTTATTTCATGAGCAGCAGTCGTGTTGCCTTCAGGTCCAGTTTATTTCACGAGCAGCAGTCGTGTTGCCTTCAGGTCCAGTTTATTTCACGAGCAGCAGTCGTGTTGCCTTCAGGTCCAGTTTATTTCATGAGCAGCAGTCGTGTTGCCTTCAGGTCCAGTTTATTTCACTAGCAGCAGTCGTGTTGCCTTCAGGTCCAGTTTATTTCATGAGCAGCAGTCGTGTTGCCTTCAGGTCCAGTTTATTTCACGAGCAGCAGTCGTGTTGCCTTCAGGTCCAGTTTATTTCACGAGCAGCAGTCGTGTTGCCTTCAGGTCCAGTTTATTTCACGAGCAGCAGTCGTGTTGCCTTCAGGTCCAGTTTATTTCACGAGCAGCAGTCGTGTTGCCTTCAGGTCCAGTTTATTTCACGAGCAGCAGTCGTGTTGCCTTCAGGTCCAGTTTATTTCACGAGCAGCAGTCGTGTTGCCTTCAGGTCCAGTTTATTTCACTAGCAGCAGTCGTGTTGCCTTCAGGTCCAGTTTATTTCATGAGCAGCAGTCGTGTTGCCTTCAGGTCCAGTTTATTTCACGAGCAGCAGTCGTGTTGCCTTCAGGTCCAGTTTATTTCACGAGCAGCAGTCGTGTTGCCTTCAGGTCCAGTTTATTTCACTGAGCAGCAGTCGTGTTGCCTTCAGGTCCAGTTTATTTCACGAGCAGCAGTCGTGTTGCCTTCAGGTCCAGTTTATTTCACTAGCAGCAGTCGTGTTGCCTTCAGGTCCAGTTTATTTCACTAGCAGCAGTCGTGTTGCCTTCAGGTCCAGTTTATTTCATGAGCAGCAGTCGTGTTGCCTTCAGGTCCAGTTTATTTCACTAGCAGCAGTCGTGTTGCCTTCAGGTCCAGTTTATTTCATGAGCAGCAGTCGTGTTGCCTTCAGGTCCAGTTTATTTCACTAGCAGAAGTCGTGTTGCCTTCAGGTCCAGTTTATTTCATGAGCAGAAGTCGTGTTGCCTTCAGGTCCAGTTTATTGCACTAGCAGCAGTCGTGTTGCCTTCAGGTGCAGTTTATTTCATGAGCAGAAGTCGTGTTGCCTTCAGGTCCAGTTGTAATCAAACAGAATTATGTGTCTTGGTTGTAAATTGTAAATAAATTAAATACAAAATGATTTAATCTTGTAGTTGTTTATCTTTAAACTTTTGGATCCTTGAATCTGAAGCTCGACACCTCCTGGTGCAGTGGGAGGTTCAGGGGAACTCTGTTCTTTACAAACACCAGAGTGGCCCACTCCCACGGCCAGTCCTCCCACTGAACCACCATTACATTCTTCACCCACTCATGTTCTCTCTTGTCTTTGTGTCCAGAGAAGACTCGAGCTCCTTCTTAAAGGTCCCTGCACGTCGCGGTGTCAGAGACCACTCCTCGTCCTTTCTCTCGTTTGGAACGACCAGGCAAATTTAAAAAGGGGGTTCTCGGCCCCCCGGCCCCCCAGCCATGGTGAGGGACTCCCTCGTCTCTCAGACCTCCCCTGGCGGTGTGATGGCAGCATATTGTGAGTGTCTGACAAAGAACAGGAAGCCCGGGGGTCATGGGGGCTCGCCTGCAGGTCAGCTCCATCATCAGTCTGTGTGACGGACGCAGCAGGACGACGTGTCACCTGGACATGTGACAAACACCAAGCTAAACGCTCTGTTCATTTAGCTGCTGCTGCTCACAAGCAAGGCATTCTGGGTAACAGTTCCTTTAGTTTTGACAAAGGTTTGGGTGACTGTTCGATGAACAGATACACTTTTAACTTTTCATCATTCAACCTTTATTTAGTCAGGTAAATCTCATTGAGCCTTGTGTGCTCATTTACGAAAGCGACCTGCTACAAACTAAAGAACAATGAACATCAATGATACAAGTACATTAAACAACAAACAACAGAAAAACATAAGAGAGAAATACAAAGTGAAATGCAAAGTATCAAAACTAGCAAAACACCACAAGGTAGATGTAGAAAATCAAAAACAAGAACATATCTGCAATGGTTTTTGCCAGGATTCCAACAGATTCTTAAAACCATTTAGAGAGAACTTATAAAGTCATTAATAAATAAGGTTCATCAGTTTTTGAGTCACTCGTGTGAACAGTTTGTATTTAATGCTGGATGCATTAAAAAGTGATGTTGAGGTCTGTGGTTGTCATGGAGACCCCCGGGTGTGGGAAGCAGCCCAAACATGACGGGGACACAATGGCCCCTCCATTAGTGCTAATGGGGGACACATGTAACAGGATCAGGGTGAGGACACCTGGGGGACCACATGGGGAGACGGTGCACCCACAAACGTACATTTAATTAAAATATCCACAGGCCAAACTGTATTTATAGACAGGATCCTGGAGAAATGTCTTTTAGAGAAAGTTTAAAAAAACAAACACAACTAACTGATCATCTTCAAATATTAATCAATCAATAAATAAATAAATGAAAAGGATTTTATTTAGAAAATTAAGATTTTGTTTTGTCAAAAAACAATTTATAAAAACCATGATTGGTTCATAACTGAAGGGAAAAAAAAGCATAAAATATCCACACACACACACACACGCATACGCACACACACAAACACACACATTATGGTGTTGCCCTGTTGCTTTTATTAAAGGGTGATAACGGCACAAACAGCAGCTGTTAAGGGTTAAATTACAAACCAGACAAGATTATTTTTAAAATAGCGAACAACTCGATGTATAAAAATAAAACCATAAACCAGGTTTGTGAACAATAATGTAACAAAAGTCATTTTAAATAGAAAAGTTTTCAGTCTTTACAGCAAGTTCTGATCAACGACTTCAAAATCAATCAATTAGATAATAAAAAATGTTTTTATGAAAATGCAGTGACAGATTAATTTTCCTTAGTTTAATTTAATATAATTTTTAATCCTCTCACTTATAGAGTTTGTGTTTGATGTTGGAAGCTGCTCCTGCTCCACCTGGACTTGAACCTGCGCCCTCTGGAGCACGGGACCACAACACTGACCACTGAGCTACTGTCTCTGAAACGCTGCTGGAGGAAATTTACTGAATTTGCTGAAACTGAGACGTTAAAACTGAGAAGCAGAACAGCTAAAAGCTAAAATAAGCACAACGTTGGATAAAAGTCAAAAGTAACCAAATTCTAGAAAAAAAGCTAAAAGCACTAGCTAAACAATAGTGGCAAACCTTAAAACTAAACTAACACAATTCTGGCTAAAAGCAACAAAAGACTAGTTAAAATATAAACAAGCTAAACACTAGCTAAAGAATCAAAAGCCAAAAATAGGTGGAATATGCTGACACAGATTATTATAAATGTTTGAAGAGATTTTGATGCGTTTCAATGGTGAAAACATCAAAGTAATAAATTTTGCTGACTCATCGTTCTTACACTGAATCTAAAAGTCTCATTTCGTGGACTCATTAGTTTCCTCGTCCCTGCGTCTCTGTCCCCCTCCTCCAAATTCCTGCCTCAGCCCAAGACGCCCAGTCAATTAATAAGACATCGTCTCCTCCCCTCGGAGCCGGGGGACAAGGGGCCACCCAGGAGCCGGAGGGCCCTCCTTCTAAAGCCGCTCCACTGGTGGCCCCCCAGGAATGCCACTAGAGACGTGTTTTGGCAGACTGGTGAAGCTCTGCCCACCTCCAGACTCTAAACGTTTTGTTGTCCCAGTCTTCTCATGGACCTGCGGACAATTAATGTCATTAGTGATAAAATGATCCAGCTGTTTCTCATTCCAGCCTCTTCTTGTCACAACTGACGTGAAACACTCAACATCCCAACTTCTCACATCTGGAGCACAGCAGAACCTGCAGCAACCACGACACTGACATCAAACCTTGTTAGCTTTATGTCTAATAATTAAAAATATGAATCTTTACACTGACGACAGCTCAGTTGTAGAGCTGCCACCTCTCAGCGAGAAGGTTGCTGGGTCAAATCCCAGCCCTGGACCTTTCTGGGTGGAGTTTGCATGTTCTCTCCGTGCATGTGCGGGTTTTCTCCAGTTTCCTCCCACAGACCAAAACATGTATGTTAGACTGATGGTAACTCTGAATTGTCCCTATATGAGAGAGAATGAATGTCTCTGTATGTCCCTGTGATGGACTGGAGACATGTCCAATGGATGGAGGCAGAGGGTACATGGAGATGTAGTGAAGAGGAGGACCTGAGAGAGCGTGATGGGATGGAGATTTGGAGGAGGTCAGATAGATAAGGGTAAGGTTGTGGATAGCTTTGAACGTGAGGAGTAGAATTTTGAAGATGATGCGTGATTTGACCGGGAGCCAGTGGAGCTGCTGCAGGACAGGAGTGATGTGGTTATAGTAGGAGGTTTGAGTGATGACACGGGCAGCTGAGTTCTGGACCATCTGTAACTTGTGGAGAGATTTGTTGGGGAGGCCGTAGAGAAGGGAGTTGCAGTAGTCAATACGGGAAGTCACATTCATTCAACCTTTATTTAGTCAGGTAAATCTTTTGAACCTCATGGGCTCATTTACGAAAGCGACCTGCTAAAACTAAAGAACAATGAACAGCAGTGATAGAATTTCATTAAACAATAAACAAACAAACAATAAACAATAGAAAACAAAAAGAGAGAAAAAAACAAAAGATTTTTTTTTTTTTTTTTTTTAACAAAGTATCAAAAAACTAGCAAAACATTATAAGGTAGACGTATAAAATCAAAGACAGGAACAAATCTGCATTGGTTTTTGCCAGGATTCCAACAGATTCTGAAAACCATTTAGAGAAGTCAAGGTCGAGAGCTTCAGATCTTTTTGTAAGATATTCCATGAAGCAGGAGCGGAATAGGAGAAGGCCCTTTTTCCAAGTTCAGTCCTCACTGACGGAACACTGCAGGTAATCATGTCCTGAGAGCGCACACTGTAGCTGCACTCACGCAAAGACATGTAGGAGGAGATGTATGAGGGCAGCAGACCAAGAAGTGATTTAAAGATGAAAATGTACCAGTGGAAGAGTCTGCGTGAGGTTAATGATGTCCAGTTAACCAGTGAATACAGGGTGCAGTGGTGGGTACGATAATCACAACCAGTTATGAATCTTAGTGCACCATGATAGACCACATCCAACATCCGCAGGGTGCTTGTAGGAGCATTCATGTAGAGAATGTCACCGTAATCAATGGAGGGAAGGAAAGTCACAGATACAAGGCGTTTCCTAACATTCAGTGTTAGACATGATCTGTTTCTGAAAAAGAAACCCAGTTTAACTTTCAATTTCTTCACTAGGTTTTCCACGTGGAGTTTAAAAGAGAGATGTGAATCGATCAGGATACCCAGATATTTATAGGAATCAACAAACTCAATAGGGACACCATTTGAAGATAAAATCAGAGGAGGATCTGCTGGAACCGCCTTCCTATTTGAAAAAAACATCCCTTTTGTTTTATCAGCATTTAGGACAAGTTTGAGACGGAACAAATCTGACTGGATGATGTCAAAAGCGGATTGTAGTAACTGGAAAGCCTTAGCTACTGTTTTAGCTCGGCAATAAACAACTGTATCATCAGCATAGAAATGTAAGGATGCATCAGGGATGCAGTGACCTACATTAGCTATGTAGATTGTAAAGAGAGTTGGTCCTAAAACTGAGCCTTGTGGTACACCATTTTTAACTGTTAAATAGCTGGAAGAAGCACCGTTATGTTGAACACATTGCCTCCGATTGGAAAGATAGTTAGAAAACCAACCGATGGTGTGATCAGAGAAACCGATTTCTGAGAGCTTATGACAAGTCACAAGACTGTGCACCAGGATGGCTGTGGAGCGGGGTGTGAGAGAAGGACGGAGACGGTTAATATTACGGAGGTGGAAATAGGCAGACCGAGTAATATTGTTGATGTGTGAAGTGAAGGAGAGAGTGGTGTCGAGGATGACACCGAGGCTCTTGACCTGAGGGGAGGGGGATAGCAGAGAGTTGTTAAGGGGGACGAGAAGATGTTCTGATTTTGAAATAGAGTTTTTGGTACCGACGAGAATGACTTCTGTTTTGTTGCTGTTTAGTTGAAGGAAATTGTTAGAAAACCAGTGATTTAGCTCGTTGAGACAGTCGGTGAGGATGGAGGGAGGGTGGGTGGAGTTAGGTTTTGATGACAAGTAGAGCTGCGTGTCATCAGCATAGCAGTGGAAATGGACGCCGTGTTTGCGGAAGATGTGGCCTAGAGGAAGGAGGTAAATGATGAAGAGGAGGGGTCCGAGGACAGAGCCTTGGGGGACACCCGTGGAGACAGGGGAAGACTGGGAACGGAAGGATTTAAGCTGAATGAATTGAGTGCGGTCAGAGAGATAGGAGGTGAACCAGTCTAACGGGGTACCTGAGATGCCAATGGAGGTTAGTCTGTTGAGGAGGATAGAATGACAGATGGTGTCGAAGGCAGAACTTAGATCAAGAAGAATGAGGATGGACAGAAGACCAGAGTCAGCAGCAAGAAGGAGGTTGTTAGTAATTTTTACTAGAGGCTGTTTCGGTGCTATGGTGGGGGCGAAATCCAGATTGAAACTCTTCATAAATGTTGTTGTTGGACAGGTGTGAGTGAAGTTGACTAGCAACAGTTTTTTCAAGGATCTTGGAGATGAAGGGCAGATTGGAGATCGGACGAAGATTACTGAAGTTGGTGAAGTCAAGACCTGGGGCCTCATGTATCAACGGTGCGTACACACAAAAACCGTGCGTACGTCACTATCCACGCATAACTCCGTATGTATCAAAACAGAACTGAACGTGGATATGTCCGCACCGCCACGGCAGCTCCAGAGCAGGGGCCTCATGTATCAACGGTGTGTACGCACAAAAACCGTGCGTACGTCACTATCCACGCAAAACTCCGTATGTATCAAAACTGAATAGGGTATATGCCACGGGTAGTGGTGACGTACTTCCGTTAAAATGTGAGCTCTACGTTTCACTTCCGGTTCTGGTCGACAGCAGTTGTTGTTAGCGGTAGCTTCTAGAACCAGACCATGTAAAAGACACAAAAGGTAAATTATCTGCGAGCTACTGGTACAACAAGAGAGATTTGTTGTGTGCCGTTGTGTCCAGTGAATAGCAGGGACAATAGAGCGCTTAGTTTTTTATATTTTAATGCCAGAGTTCGTGGCTAACCGAGTTAGCCTTAAAGCTAACACTCGGTTGTAGCTGGCGTTTTAAACCTCAGAATATTCAAGAGCCAGCATCAAACAGTGGTTAAAAATGAGCTGTACCTGCATTGTTCCAGTGGAATAATTCTCCCTTCCATGACCGGGGCTTTGGGAGAAGCAGCAGAGAGGACAGCGAGGAGGAGAACACAGCTGCAGCTCAGTAAGAAACATGAATATGACTCGACTCCACATCCTGCACTTGTAGATTTAATGTTGGAGTCATGATGAGTGATTTAATAAAAGTTTGTAACTACATACTTTTAAAATAATATTCAGATTTTAACAGTTTTCTAATCTGTAAATATGTTTGTAAACTCCTAGTAACTTCAGGGCTGTTACACCTCTGAAATATTCTCTGCAGTTTCCTTTAATATGAAACCAGAACTGTTTCACTTCAATTAAACTTTTATTTCCTGAGATGTAATTATTTATTTTAAAGCATAACTCTCATAAAGAGTTCTCTGTTTGGTTTTTTACGTTATGAAGGTAAATATGAACACTTTTTTGTTTTTTCAGGTTTGCATCATCTGACCTCCTGGCGTGTTTCTGACCCATGACTGCGCTGCTCTGCCATTCATGGTCAGTGTTCACCAAGAATGAGATGAGAGGAACTCCCCATCAAGTTCAAGTTGTGTTTATTTGTCATATACAGGTTAACACAGAGTTAACAGTACAATGAAGTGCTCAGGATGAGAAGATCCGATTTGACTTGCTAAAAATCAAACTATACTAAAAGCATGCAAAGTGAAAAAGTAATTATAATATTCACAAAGTCCTGAAGAGAGACAGTAAACATGGTTGGATATACAGTAATGATGCAGCAGGATGAATTTGAATGAACTACTGTAAGTATTTCAAACTAGTAATACAGTACAAGCTAACATGCACATAGTTATATATATACAGTATATATATATACACTACACATAATCAACATTACACAGGTTGTGTGACAGGTTATTGCACAAGTAGTGACATTGAGATTGAATTATTAGTTATTACCAGTTGTTCAGTGTTATTTATTGATTATTTATCCACACCACCCCGTCAACCAATATCCTGCAGCCCGTTGAGTTCTTCCTGTTCTTAAATGACCTTGACCTTGGATGAAAGCAACGGGACCTTGCTGACCGGTACGGTGTCCATCAGTCCACGGTCAGGGCCAGGCGGATTATCACTGCAACTTTTTATTGACAGTACTCGGCTCAATTAGGACCCGATACCTGAAGAGCAGATGCATAAAAATCTACCTGCAGACTTCAGGACTACTGTACCCTGACACTACAGTCACACTACTTACTACTTGTAAGAAAATAAAATGTTCAAAACATTCTGACTTTGTCTTCTTATTATCACCCAAAAAAATGTGTATGTTGATTTAAGACAGGCTTAGAGTTCAGTTTATTTTAGCCAGTTTATTAAAAACAAATTTGATGATGATGTTACATTACTGTAGAAAACATATGAGGCACAAGATTTAAACAGTTTATAGCATTACAGCTTCTGACTTTAAGTCACAGCTTCCTCGACAGCTAATGGAGATTTAAAAACATTAATCAGTCAGACAAAGGTAAGTGATGAAGCAGCTCTTCTGTTCAACCATCCACATGGATCACATGTCCTTCGTCATCAGTGGAGAGTGTTTGGATCCGATCTCGGCTCACAAACATCCAGGCTGGACCAGCTGGCTCCCTCCTCATCATCACTACGGTGTCCTGTCCAGTGAAAGAAAACATCTCTTATTAAGAGCTGCTATAAACAGTGAGATTCACAAAACCATATAGCAGACATGTGTTGAATATAAAGAGTTTATATTGTCTGATATTTAACTTCAACTCAAGTTTTGTACACAAACTTGAATTAAAATAATTAAATTAAAATAACTTGTTTCTAAATCTGCTCTAAATCTCCTGCCTCCTTGTTTGAAACTGAACTGTCAGGTGGCTTTGACTCAAACAGTGGGTTCTGGCTGCTCCTCATGGACTGTAAACACTCAGCCCTGACTTCTCCTGCCTCCTTGTTTGAAACTAACATTTGTGTTAAATCAGAAATGTACAGACAAAACACGTTTACTCAACAATTTAGCAAGGGTTAACTATGTTAGCTGTGTTAGCCTACATGATGCAGTTTGGTGAACTGAAAACAAATACAGACTTACCTTCAGAGTTATTTATGTAGTTGGACACATAAAGCTTAAATCCTTTGTCTTTCTTAGATGTGCGCTTTAGACAAGGTCTGAATAATTCTGTACACATTGACTGTCGGCAAGTCCTGCAGAGATTGTGTAAAGATCGCCATCCTGTGGCTGTGAACCGGAAGTGCGCCATCTGGCCCATGAATGCGGAAATGCTAGAACGGAAGTCCGTGGCATATAGCCTATTGAACGTGAAAATGTGTGCATCTCCACGCCAGCACCAGGGTTGGCGTAGGCACGTTTCTGTGGTTGTTGTTTCTTTGGCGACACCTAGAAGCCATTCTGAGAAGCTGTGTTCATGATGGGAAACACACCAAACACACATGATTAAAGACCGTGTAAAGTGAAATTAAATGTGTGTTTTTAGTTTGTCACATGGCATAAATATGTGTTATTAATCACCCATATAAATCTGACTGATTAAAAACATTGTTTTCCTTATAAAATTAAGTGTCAAAAATCATGAAAATACATTATTTTCCCTTGGTCTGAAACTGTGGGGGCGTGTCAGTGCAGGGAGTGGTTTCAGCGCAGTACTGCTGAGCTGAGCTGTGTGTAGAGGCAGACAGCAGAGATCCACCTGCTCCGTTTTTATCTAAGTTCTGGCTGCCAGTAGCTCCTTTTTCCAAGAGTTACGCTGTTTTTAGTGCACTAACAACTCTGGTTTTGTTTTTAAAGTTGAGGACACATAACTCCGCTGTTATGTGTTTAATAATAAGCGCTATTTTAGAAGATGAGCAGCGGACTCGCTGCACCCGGTCCGACCCGGTCACATCGCATGCGGGGTCTGTGTTGGTGATTAAAATAAAGAGTAATCACGTTGATAACTAAGTTATCTCATCTGTGTCAGCGAGTCACTGCGTTTCACGGCGCGCGTGGCAGGAGCTCAACGCACACACACACACACAAACACACGCGCGGCGCGGAGCTGCAGGTGGCAGCTCACTCCAGCAGCAGCCTGGGTTTGTTCTGACTCCCTCCTGCGTCTCAATGTGGGTGCCCTGACCATTGCGACATCCAGGGAAGATGCAGGAACGAGGCATAATTGATTAGCTAGCTAACGATGAACAAAATATCCATGCTATTGCTATCTGATGCTATCTGCGATTCGCGAGTGAACGGCTCCACCCATGCGAAGAACAATTTATACGGCTGGAGCAGCAGGGGGTAGTGCTATACTAATGAGGACCGCGTGACGAAACGCGGTCACGTTTAAACCACGCCTAAAAAATCCTGAAACAAACATGTCTTCATACACAGTTTCATCTATAACTCCAAAATTAATTGAGCTACTATTTTGAGACTTTTTACTCATTTACAAGATTACAATTATCACATTTATAATGTTTATTTAAGAAAATGTTGAAATTCACTTTACACGGTCTTTAACACTAGAAGTCCCAGAGAAGGGTCATTCAGCATTTCTACCTTTGGAACCCAGAGACGGGTCGAGTGACCCGAAGGAATTTAGCTAACATCCTATAATGAGCTGTTAACAGGCGCTTTTGTTTTGTAAATAAGGCCATTACTGGCGCACCACAGGAGGGGGCACACTAATTTGACTAAGGCTGCGCTTTTTTGCGCAAGTGAACTTGGCTTCTAAATCCCCCGGTCCCTTTCAGTGGGCTACATATGTTGGTCCGTCACTTGACCTCAGGTCATGTGACCTATGTTGGTCCGTCAGTTGACTTCATGTTGTGTGACCTGTGCTGGTCCGTCACTTGACCTTAGGTCATGTGACCTGTGTTGGTCCGTCACTTGACCTCAGGTCATGTGACCTGTGTTGGTCAGTCAGTTGACCTCAGGTCATGTGACCTGTGTTGGTCCGTCAGTTGACCTCAGGTCATGTGACCTGTGTCGGTACGTCAGTTGACCTCATGCCGTGTGACCTGTGTCAGTACGTCAGTTGACCTCATGCCATGTGACCTGTGTGGGTCCGTCAGTTGAACTCATGTCGAGTGACCAGTGTCGTTCCATCAGTTGACTTCATGTTGTGTGACCTATGTCGGTCCGTCAGTTGACCTCAGGTCAAGTGACCCGTGTTGGTCCGTCAGTTGACCTCATGTCGTGTGACCAGTGTCGGTCCGTCAGTTGACCTCATGCCGTGTGACTTGTGTCTGTCCGTCACTTGACCTCAGGTCATGTGACCTGTGTCGGTCCGTCAGTTGACCTCAGGTCATGTGACCTGTGTCGGTCCATCAGTTGACCTCAGGTCATGTGACCTGTGTCGGTCCGTCAGTTGACCTCAGGTCATGTGACCTGTGTTGGTCCGTCAGTTGACTTCATGTCATGTGACCTGTGTCGTTGTGTCAGTTGACCTCAGGTCATGTGACCTGTGTTGGTACGTCAGTTGACCTCATGCCGTGTGACCTGTGTCGGTCCGTCAGTTGACTTCATGTCGTGTGACCTGTGTCATTTTGTCAGTTGACCTTAGGTCATGTGACCTGTGTTGGTCCGTCACTTGACCTCAGGTCATATGACCTGTGTCGGTCCCTCAGTTGACCTCATGTCATGTGACCTGTGTTGGTCCGTCAGTTGACTTCATGTTGTGTGACCTGTGCTGGTCCGTCACTTGACCTTAGGTCATGTGACCTGTGTTGGTCCGTCACTTGACCTCAGGTCATGTGACCTGTGTTGGTCCGTCAGTTCACCTCAGGTCATGTGACCTGTGTTGGTCCGTCAGTTCACCTCAGGTCATGTGACCTGTGTCAGTCTGTCACTTGACCTCAGGTCATGTGACCTGTATCGGTCAGTCAGTTGACCTCAGGTCATGTGACCTGTGTCGGTCCATCAGTTGACCTCAGGTCATGTGACCTGTGTCGGTACGTCAGTTGACCTCATGCCGTGTGACCTGTGTCGGTACGTCAGTTGACCTCATGCCGTGTGACCTGTGTCGGTCCGTCAGTTGAACTCATGTCGAGTAACCAGTGTCGTTCCATCAGTTGACTTCATGTTGTGTGACCTATGTCGGTCCGTCAGTTGACCTCAGGTCAAGTGACCCATGTTGGTCCGTCAGTTGACCTCATGTCGTGTGACCAGTGTCGGTCCGTCAGTTGACCTCATGCCTTGTGACCTGTGTCTGTCCGTCACTTGACCTCAGGTCATGTGACCTGTGTCGGTCAGTCAGTTGACCTCAGGTCATGTGACCTGTGTCGGTCCGTCAGTTGACCTCAGGTCATGTGACCTGTGTCGGTACGTCAGTTGACCTCATGCCGTGTGACCTGTGTCGATCCGTCAGTTGACCTCATGTCGAGTGACCTGTGTCGATCCGTCAGTTGACCTCATGTCAAGTGACCAGTGTCAGTCCATCAGTTGACTTCATGTCGTGTGACCTATGTCGGTCCGTCAGTTGACCTCAGGTCATGTGACCTGTGTCGGTCAGTCAGTTGACCTTAGGTCATGTGACCTGTGTCGGTCCGTCAGTTGACCTCAGGTCATGTGACCTGTGTTGGTCCGTCAGTTGACCTTATGTCGTGTGACCTGTGTCGGTCCGTCAGTTGACCTCAGGTCATGTGACCTGTGTCGGTCCGTCAGTTGACTTCATGTCATGTGACCTATGTCGTTGTGTCAGTTGACCTCAGGTCATGTGACCTGTGTTGGTACGTCAGTTGACCTCATGCCGTGTGACCTGTGTCGGTCCGTCAGTTGACTTCATGTCGTGTGACCTATGTCATTTTGTCAGTTGACCTCAGGTCATGTGACCTGTGTTGGTCCGTCACTTGACTTCATGTTGTGTGACCTGTGCTGGTCCGTCACTTGACCTTAGGTCATGTGACCTGTGTTGGTCCGTCACTTGACCTCAGGTCATGTGACCTGTGTTGGTCCGTCAGTTCACCTCAGGTCATGTGACCTGTGTCAGTCCATCACTTGACCTCAGGTCATGTGACCTGTGTCGGTCAGTCAGTTGACCTCAGGTCATGTGACCTGTGTCGGTCCGTCAGTTGACCTCAGGTCATGTGACCTATGTCGGTACGTCAGTTGACCTCATGCCGTGTGACCTGTGTCGGTCCGTCTGTTGACCTCATGTCGAGTGACCAGTGTCGGTCCATCAGTTGACTTCATGTCGTGTGACCTATGTCGGTCCGTCAGTTGACCTCAGGTCATGTGACCTGTGTCGGTCAGTCAGTTGACCTTAGGTCATGTGACCTGTGTCGGTCCGTCAGTTGACCTCAGGTCATGTGACCTGTGTCGGTATGTCAGTTGACCTCATGCCGTGTGACCTGTGTCGGTACGTCAGTTGACCTCATGCCGTGTGACCTGTGTCTGTCTGTCAGTTGAACTCATGTCGAGTGACCAGTGTCATTCCATCAGTTGACTTCATGTTGTGTGACCTATGTCGGTCCGTCAGTTGACCTCAGGTCAAGTGACCCGTGTTGGTCCGTCAGTTGACCTCATGTCGTGTGACCAGTGTCGGTCCGTCAGTTGACTTCATGTCATGTGACTTGTGTCGTTTTGTCAGTTGACCTCAGGTCATGTGACCTGTGTTGGTCCGTCACTTGACCTCAGGTCATGTGACCTGTGTCGGTCCGTCACTTGATCTCATGTCATGTGACCAGTGTCGGTCTGTCAGTTGACTTCATGTCGTGTGACCTGTGTTGGTCTGTCACTTGACCTCAGGTCGTGTGACCTGTGTTGGTCCGTCACTTGACCTCAGGTCATGTGACCTTTGTCGGTCCGTCAGTTGACCTCATGTCGTGTGACCTATGTCGGTCCGTCAGTTGACTTCATGTCACGTGACCTGTGTCTGTCCGTCAGGTGACAGACAACAATAGGTCAAGCATGTTTTAGAACACAGCAATGGGCCACCTGCATGTGCCGGCACGCACCGTATACAGTATACAAGTGCCAAGGACAAGGAGAGAGACAGTACTTGTAAGGAAAATAATTTATTTGACAGAACATCAAAGTTACAGGATAGTCAGCACAGCAGAATGAGACAATTTTATGCATAAAACTGTTCTGGAGCAGACAAAGCTTTCCGTTCAGTGGATATCCCAAAATGTTCAACTGTGAGATAACTTCAGGGTCTGTTATGTGTGAATTCAGGTCAGGGCCTCTCTTTTGACAAAGGGGGGAAGTGAAAGCAGAGTCTTACTTACCTGGTGGAAACATTGGAATGCAGTTTGTGCAGTCTGGTGTGGTGGGGGTGTCTGAGTTGTGTGCACGCATATTTATAACAAAAGGCAGTTAATGGCCCACTAATGTGGACCCATTAATGGTTGGTTTGGACTAAGGGTCTTTTGACCCTCTTTCAGGACTTCTGGGGGGAGGTCGAAAATCCTGGGACTTCTAGTGTTAACAATTACCGTATTTGTCGGTGTATAATACGCTCCGGTGTATAATACGCTTTGTCATAATTTAGGAAATAAATCAGAAAAACCTTAGATAATACGCTTCGGTGTATAATACGCGCTGCCGTGACAGTCTTTTTTATGGCCACTAGATGGCGCCAAACCCATTGAAACTGCAGTGATACAACCGTGACCTCAGAAACACTTCTCTGATCGCTCTCAGTAATGAACTTTTTGTGAGTTATTCCTGAAGGGACAGTAATACTTTTATTACTTTTAATTTGAATCAAACATTACAAATTGTCAGAAAGATAAAGTGTTAGTTTCAGATGTCAGCATTTTATGATAAAAACTGATCTTAACACTACACACAACACTGTTAACCTGTTGGTTTGGTTAAAACAACGTCATTAAAGCGTCACATATGGGACCTATGTTAATGATAATAGCAAAAACAGATATTATTCATCTGATTATTAATTAGGACAAAAACAAAAGTCTCTTCTGAGGAGATTGTCCTGAGCTCAAACTAAAATGAGATAAACAGTGTCACTGAATCTTCACTGCAGGTTTGAGAAGAGAAATCCTTCATGAATAACATTTTGGAATAACATTTGCTATTCAGCATGAATTTAAACAGTTTGAATAAACAGACTACAGGGCGCATTAGCGCCCATAGCGGCCGAAACTGGTACTGCACCATTTTTGGCCAAAATGAAAAACGGCGAATCAGAGCTAAAAATGGGTCTAAAAATATGGGAAAAAATCCATAGATAATACGCTTCGGTGTATAATACGCAGGATATTCAAATGAGCAATAAAAGTGCGTATTATACACCGGAGAATACGGTATTACATCTACATGGACGCAATTAGAATATAACCTGCAAAAAATATAAAAAACAGAAAGACTGAATAGTTCTGCACAGCTTAAATTCTTGTTTTTTGTTCATTTTTAGCTGTTTTAGCAGTTGAAGAACGTGATGCATGATGGGACAAGACAACATTCCTCTGTTGCAGGGTATATTTAAATGAAAACGTTTTTCTTTTTATTTAATTCATTCCAGATTTAAAGAACACAAGAAAACTTTTTTTTTTTTTAAACACAAGAAATCCTCTTTTTCCTTCATTTCATGTTGTTCATTCTAAATAGTTTTCTTGTGTTCTTTAAATCTGGAATGAATTAAAAAAAAGATGTTGTACCATGCGGGATTCGAACTCATGACCTTTGGGACAAAAGGCAGACATGCTACCCACTGACCTATCTATGCATGTTAGAATAGCTTGGTCAACTTTTCATTTAAAAGTGGACGGTTTGTTGTGCGTTGAGCGTGCCAAACAAAACCTTTTTCTGTGCCTCTCTACGTCACTCAGAAGTGTCTCCAGTTCACAGTCCGTGAAGTTCCTCTTTTTTCCACGTTTCGACATGATTTGCAATAGAGCAAAGACGACATTCCTAACGTGCAGGGCAAATTTAAATGAATTTGCATATTTATATGGAGGCGTGTCAAAGGCGGAGTCGGCCACTCTCTCATGTGCGCTCAATTCCACGTTGGTTGTGATGTACAAAAGGAATGTGCGTGGATTCCGGTGTACGCACAGTTTGATACATCTGGATTTTTTTGTGCGTACGCAGTTTTCTGGATTTGACCGTACACAACTTTTCAGTAAGAAATCCACGCAAGTCTTTGTACATGAGGCCCCAGGCGTACGCACGTTTCTGTGGTTTGTGTTCCTTTGGCGACACCTACAGGTGATTCTGGAAACTGTTCATGATGGGGTAATAATGATTATTTCCACCCAAACACACATGATGAACAATTATTACATCCACATGGACGCAATCAGAATACAACCTGCAAAAAATATAAAAAACAGAAAGACTGAATAGTTCTGCACAGCTTAAATTCTTGTTTTTTGTTCATTTTTAGCTGTTTTAGCAGTTGAAGAACGTGATGCATGATGGGACAAGACGACATTCCTCTGTTGCAGGGTATATTTAAATGAAAACAACGTTTGTCTTTTTTTTAAATTCATTCCAGATTTAAAGAACACAAGAAAACTATTTAAAAAAACCCACAAGAAATCCTCTTTTGCCTTCATTTCATGTATTGTTTCATTTCATGTTGTTCATTCTAAATAGTTTTCTTGTGTTCTTTAAATCTGGAATGAATAAAAAAAAAAAACGTTGTACCATGCGGGATTCGAACTCATGAGGTTTGGGACGAAAGGCGGGCACGCTACCCACTGACCTATTTAGGCATGTTAGAATAGCTTGGTCAACTTTTCATTTAAAAGTGGACGGTTTGTTGTGCGCTGAGCGTGCCAAACAAAACCTTTTTCTGTGCCTCTCTACGTCACTCAGAAGTGTCTCCAGTCCACAGTCCGTGAAGTTCCTCTTTTTTCCACGTTTCCACATGATTTGCAATAGAGCAAAGACGACATTCCTAACGTGCAGGGCAAATTTAAATGAATTTGCATATTTATATGGAGGCGTGTCAAAGGCGGAGTCGGCCACTCTCTCATGTGCGCTCAATTCCACGTTGATTGTGATGTACAAAAGCAATGTGCGTGGATACCGGCGTATGCACAGTTTGATACATCTGGATTTTTTTGTGCGTACGCCATTTTCTGGATTTGACCGTACGCAACTTTTCAGTAAGAAATCCACGCAAGTCTTTGTACTGTACATGAGGCCCCTGGTTTCTTGATGATGGGAGTGATGGCAGCAGATTTGAAGGCTGTGGGAACAATGCCAGAGGTTAGGGAGGAGTGGATGATATTAGTGATGATAGGGAGCAGAGACGGGAGACAGGATTTAACAAGAACTGTGGGGAATGGGTCAAGTTGACAGGATGAGGACTTGGACTTGCTGATAATGTCAGCAATGTCATCAGCAGAGGGGAGGGAGAAGACAGAGAAAGGGAGGGAGGGAGGGGGGAGTTCAACAAGGATGCTGGGGGCAGTATTTGGACCAAGGTGTTTATGAATTGAAATAATCTTTTCATTGAAATATGACATCAGGGAGTTGCAAAATTCTGTGGAAACCATGTGAGAGGGCAGGGAGTTAGGAGATGAGACAGAACGGTGGAGGAGAGAGAACAATGTTTTTGAATTACCAACATTAGACCTGATGATGTCAGAGAAGTAGCTGGATTTGGCTTGAGAAATACTGTTCTTGTAATGGATGAGGTGGTTTGCATAAAGATAGATGATGGATGATGGACGATGGATGGATGATGGATGGATGATGGATGGATGATGGATGGATGATGGATGGATGATGGATGGATGATGGATGGATGATGGATGGATTGATGAATGGATGGATGGATGGATGATGGATGGATGGATGAT
>JBBPBX010014770.1:13988-24492 GCA_038048925.1 Garcialebias charrua | reverse complement strand
TGGATGGATGGATGGATGATGGATGGATGGATGGATGATGGATGGATGATGGATGGATGATGGGTGGATGGATGGATGGATGATGGATGGATGGATGGATTATGGATGGATGATGGATGGATGATGGATGGATGGATGATGGATGATGGATGGATGGATGATGGATAGATGGATGATGGATTGATGGAAGATGGATGGTAATAGATGGATGATGGATGATGGATAGATGATGATGGATAGATGATGGATGGATGATGGATGGTAACAGATGGGTGCTGGATGATGGATGATGGATGATGGATAGATGGATGATGGATGGTAATGGATGGATGATGGATGATGGATGGATGATGGATGGTAACAGATGGATGATGGATGGATGGATGATGGATGGTAACAGATGGATGATGGATGGATGGATGATGGTGGATGCTGAATGATGGATGGATGGATGGTAACAGATGGATGATGGATGGATGATGGATGGTAACAGATGGATGATGGATGGATGATGGATGGATGATGGATGGTAACAGATGGATGATGGATGATGGATGGATGGATTATGGATGATGGATGGATCTGTTTCTTGTTGCTGCGTTCATCTGTGACCATCTGCTCATGTTCGTGCTGCTGTTTATAATGATGTTTTTCTACTACATTAGGGCTTAGTGTATTACTAGCTGATGTCTCTCTTAGTTAATCCTAGATGTTATTATTGTTTTTCTCTTGCATTTGTTGTTGGATGTAACTGGGACCCTGTGTACATAATCTCGTTTTCAACACATGTACTACATGCGGTGCAAATGACAATAAATTCTCTCTGACTCTCTCTGATGATGGATGGTAACAGATGGATGATGGATGGATGATGGATGGATGATGGATGGATGATGGATGGTAACAGATGGATGATGGATGGATGATGGATGGATGATGGATTGATGATGGATGATGGATGGATGGATGGATGGATGACGGATGGATGATGGATGGATGATAGATGGATGATGGATGGATGATGGATGGTAACAGATGGATGATGGATGATGGATGGATGAATTATGGATGATGGATGGATGATGGATGGTAACATTAGAAGCATTCCTTAAAGACACATCATCTTTCATGCCATAGTTTTAAAGTAAATGATCCTGAAGTAGAGAAAGAACAGATTTTTGATTTTTAACAAAACTTTATTCACACAGTAAGTCAACAAAACAATGTTAACATGATCACGTTAGAGATTATGTATGCTGTTTTTACAGGACTCACATAAGGAGGTTGTTGTATCGTAGTTCTCCTTTGTCACAAACAGTACATAAAACATTTTCAAATCCCCAGTGTCTCTGTGGAGGTGCAACGTGAAGGCCTTCACGTTGCACCTCCACAGAGACACAGCATCAAGGTGAGGTCAAGAACAGAAAGAACAGAAAAAACAGAAAAAACAGAGTTATATAGGTTTGGTCAAATCGTGTCAGTAAAACTGTGCACGGTCTCGTGCAACAGCATTGTGAGTTTTTCTGAGATCTTTTGTGAATGACTCTCAGCTACGACCTCCTCATCAGCGTCTCAGTTTGTCTCATTCAATGATCACATTCTGGAAATGTCATTAGAAGATGCAAACTGGTTCATGAGATATTTTGCTAACACACAGAGTTGACAACACTCACACACACTGATGGATTATGATCAACAGGAGTTATGTCAAAGCAGATGTTTTGTTGTGTTCTGTGTGAACAGGAAGTGTAAATGACAGATGAGGGAAAACATTGAAATAAATTAGAAGCAGAATTATTTCATGAAATGCTTTTAGTTTAAAATCATTTGAAAAAGAGCTGCGTTGCACAAAAGTTTAAATTATTTCTGCTTTATTTGCTTCCTTTGAAACAATGTACAGGTAGTCCCCGACTTACGACGGAGTTCCGTTCCTACGCGGTGTCATAACTCGAATTTCGACGTAAGTCGGAACATACGTACATACTAAAAAACAAATAAAATAAATAAAATAAAATAATAATAATGTACTGTACAGTCACCAAGCACTTAGCCTACCCAGTTATCCTGCACCAAATCAATAAAGAAAAATTTAGCAGAGATTGCACAGTTTGTCTTTCAGAGCCCGAGACATTAGAGCACCTGTTCCTCTGCTGTACTGGCTGCACCATCTTATGGGACAAGATCAGAGACTTACTGGAAAACACCTGCAACATTAAACCACAGAACGACAAAGAATGGAACTGGATGAGACTCTTTGGACTTCAGAAATCCTATCAACAACAAAACCACAATCACTATCTCCTCTGCAATATCATACTGTCAGTTACCAGACACTCCATCTACACCTGCAGGAACTTTAAGCTCTATGAAAATAAATCCCTGGATCGCTGGAAACTGTTCATTGGAATGATGCAAGGACACTGTAGAACTTTGTATTGTGTGGACAAGCAACTGTGTGAAGACATCTTTGGACCACTTGAGTCATTTGGAATATTGGAAATAACAGACGTCTAAAGTAAAAAAAAAAATCATTTTTGTTACATGAAGGACATTATAGAACTTTGATGTATGTATGTACAATATACATTGAATTGTGAATAATTTTTGAATGAATTATTTTTTATAATAAAAGAAAAAAAAAAACACAGTTTTTAAAGATGAAGGAGTGAGTTGAATCGTCTCCCTCCCTTAGCAGGCTCCATTCACATAAAGGGAGCTAGCTGGCTAACTAGCTTGCTGTACGGTGGCATACCTCCTCTGTCCGTTTGTTTACGATGTAAAACTGCCGTCAGCTCGGTCCATCTGCCGTATTCTGTTGTAAAACCACGGTCAACCTCTGTCCAGAGCGTTTAATCTCTGTACTGTACTGGTTCTGCCGTGAAGCTCCGTTCAGATCGGGTCAAGCTGCTGCTTCTGCAGTCAAAACCAAAAGGAACTCGGCTTTCAAAATAAAAAATTTCAAAATATATATTTTTTTAATGGGAGGTGCGTTCATAACCGCGAAACGTTGTAAGTCGAGGACTGCCTGTATTTTATAAAGTAGTCCTCCGTGTGTTTATAGACATTATGTAAATCAACCGAACGTATCATGTTTTGTTCTGTAAAAAGAGTTTGCTGTATGTGTTTTTATTTATTTATTTAGTGTGTTTTTGATGCATCAGCTGTTCTTTTCATTAAGAATCTCAGTGATGGTTTGGAGAGTTCAGCTACATGTTCACCAGAGTACACAGCACATTGTTGGTAATGGAGAGCATGTTAGTGCAGAGATTTCAAAGAAAAGAGACCTTACACACACACACGCACACGCACACGCGCACACACACACAAAGGGCCCACGGTATAATGAGTTTCTGCTGCTGATCCTCTATTTTGTAAATTATCTGTAAAGTGCACGTCTGTATTTTTGCATAAGGCACCAAGTGGAGGTGAGGCCACAATAAACAGACTCAAAGCATGAAGAGAAAACTCCTCTTTGTTTTTCAAACCACTTCCTGCAGCATCAGTCCTGCAGCATGACCTTCAAGGTAACTATTTATTCTGAACACAGAGACGTGGGAGCTGGAAAAAGATCAACATCATCCAAAAACTCTGCAAACTAAATGTTACAAGTTTCTTTTTTATTCCTGGTTTCTTTTGGAAGGATGAGCAGGATGCAAAGTGCGCCCTCTAGTGTTCATGCCTGGTACTGCAGGTGAGCAGAGTAAAAATGTTCTGTTCTATTTATACATTTTTCTGTACTGTAAAACGTAATATTTTAATTGATATTAGTCAGATATTTAGGCTATTACTATTGTATACAACAAAACTATCCCATTATCATAGTAAAGGGCTCAAGTAATAGCATCAACATGGACAAGAAATGGATATATGGGTGTATATATATGGGTGTATATATATATATATATATATATATATGGGTGTATATATATGGGCGGATATAGGTGTGAGTGTGAGAGTGGATGGTTGTTTGGTGTGAGTGAGACAGGTCCCTCTTGTAAATGAGTCCCCGTGACTCAACGAGGCTAGCCTGTATAAATAAAGGTTGAATGAATGAATGAATATCTTTATCAAAACAAAAGAAGAGTCTTATGCTACGTTCACACCAAACACATCAAAATGCTCCCAACGCACCGTGTTTGCTGCTTGTCACCAGATGTGTGTTCACACCGAACGCGCGCAGTTGGAGCAGCGTCTGGCTCCCTTCCCGGTCAGATTTGTTTTGTTTTTTGTTCACTGGGCAGATAAAGATCAGCTAGCTGTACGTGAGCCCCGTTACTTGAGTGGGTATTCTATGAGCCGAACTGCAGCTCCTAAAGTCTTTGTTGAGATTAAAACGTTTTGTTATGTTTGGGATGATATACGCTCGAGCAGACAGCAGCAACAGTAAAAATGCCAAGTTACTGGAGGCTGGTGGTGTCTTCATGGAGGCTCGTTGGGGTTGTGGTGGACCACTAGGGGGCTCTACTCACACCCAGTGGACCGAAGGCATTACAGGATGTTTTATTGTGAAAGGTCCAGAGGACCGGATGTTGTATTGGATATATAAGGCGGTGTTGGGTGCTTCCCGCCAGTTTAGTAGGAGTTGATTAAAGTGAAGTTCTGCATCCTGTCTCCTGTGTCGTCTCTTCACCACCTCCTACACTGGTGACCCTCGTGAACTGAATATGTCGACATCTGACGCTTCAGCCAGCTCTCTTCTGCTGTCCGCTGCTGTGGAACCTCCACAGGCGGCCCCGCTCGCTTTTTCGGTGGCCGTTAAAATCCCGGACTTCTGGCTGCACGCGCCTCCGTCGTGGTTCGCCCACATCGAATCACAGTTTGCTCTTCGCGGGATTTCTGTTGACGACACCAAATACCACTATGTGGTCGCTTCGCTGGATCCGCTGACAACCCAGCGGGTAATGAGCCTGCTCCAAGACCCTCCTGTACAAGGAAAGTACGAAGCCCTCAAGAAGCTTCTTCTGCGGCGCTACTCGCTTTCAGACGCGAAGCGCGCTGAGAAACTGTTTTCCCTCTCCGGTTTGGGTGACGGCACAGCTCTTGAGCTCGTGGAGAGCATGTTGTCCTTGCGGGGTTCAGACGACTGCGAGTTTCTCTTCCGCCACCTCTTCCTCCGCCAGCTCCCAGCTCCAGTGCGCACCGCCCTGGCCAACTCCCCGTTTCTGCAGCAGAAGGATTACCGCTCGCTGGCCGAAGAAGCCGACCGCATCATTCTAACTGCGAGGACCTTCGCGGTCCAGGCGGCGGTCCCCGGATCTCCAGCAGCGCCTGAGTTTCAAGCAACGCACACAGCGCCGGACGAGCCAGCGGTGGTAGCAGGGGTGGCTAGCCGCAGGCGGGCAGGAGCCGCCCTTTGTTTCTACCACCAGCGCTTTGGCGCCAAAGCACGACGGTGCATCCCGCCGTGCAGCTTCAAGCCGCAGGGAAACGAGACCGCCAACGCCCGCTAGCAGTCGCGGCCGTTGGCGAGAAGGAAAGGCTGCTTTTCATCGAGGACTCGAGGTCGGGGAGGCGGTTCCTGGTGGACTCTGGTTCGCAGAAGAGCCTCGTTCCCCCGACTGGCTCCGACAGGTTGGCAGAAGGCTGCGGGCCCATGCTAACCGCGGCGAATGGCTCTCCCATCAAGACGTTTGGCGAAAGGTTGGTGACTGTGCGTTTCCATGAACGGGACTTCCAGTGGAACTTTGTGGTAGCTGCTAGCTCGGTCCCTATTTTAGGGGCTGATTTTCTTTGTGCTCACGGGCTCCTTGTTGACGTCGCTAACAGGCGTTTGATCGACGCTGTGTCTTTTTCGTCACTGCCTTGTGCGACGCGAGGAGCTGGGCCTTTAATGCATGCTAATTTTTTAGCTTCGGGTAATGTGTTTCAGCGTGTATTGTCTGAGTTCCCCTCACTGACTGTTCCTAATTTTGCAAACACAGACACAAAACATGGGGTCGAACATTATATCCCCACAACGGGCCCCCGGTGTTCGCACGTGCACGCCGCCTCGATGCTACTAAGCTAGCAATAGCACAGGAAGACGTACCGCAGTCCGTTAGCAATGTGGATGGAGGTCTGCCCCTGCGAGGAGCCTGGGCCGTAACAACCTGATCATCCGACATAACATGAGCTGGTTTAAGCCTATCGATTCAGACAGTCTCAGTACGACCCCCTAAATCTAAAAGGAAATGTTTTGGACCTGGTTGAAGAACCCGAAACGGTCCATCATACAAAGGCTGTAGTGGTGGCCTGTGTGCATTGTGTTTGACAAAAACAAATTTAGAGGACTCCAGACTCTTAGGGACAAACGACTGCAGTTTGTTTCTGAACTTTGGTCTACCATAGCCAAGGGTCTGGGGACTAACGTTCACAGGACCACCGCTTACAACCCCCAAGCTAATGGTTTGTGTGAACGGTTTCACAGGTCATTGAAAGCTGCACTGCGTGCTGCATTGACCGGTGACAACTGGATTGACCGTCTTCCCTGGGTTTTGTTGGGGTTACGTACCGCAACCAAAGAGGACCTGAGCTCTTCCCCGGCTGAACTGGTTTTCGGTCAGCCTGTGCGCGTCCCCGGTGAGTTTTTACCTGAGGTACCCTCACCACAGTTCGCCCCACCGTTGCTACATTTTTCACCTCAGGAGGCCCCTTTTCGTGTCCCCGGCCCGGTACACCATTGTTTACCGCAGTCATTTGTCCCTAAGAGTCTGGAGTCCTCTAAATTTGTTTGGAAATCAATATTTTGTGAATGTTGGATCAAGCCTTGCAGCTAAAATACCAAAAGTAGATAATAATGTGAGCCATTCAATGACAGGTTTTGCAAACAGTATTCTTCTAAATGGAATATGATTCTAAATGGAACTAACAAAGAGGAAATAATGAATGTAGTAAAAAATCTTACAGACAAGAGATCAAAAGACTGGGTGGACATGGATATGATGTTTGTAAAGGACATAATGAGCCATGTTATTGAGCCGTTTACATATATATGTAATTTATCATTTTCAACAGGAATATTTCCAGATAATATGAAAGTAGCTAAGGTAGTTCCTCTTTTTAAAAATGGTGATAAATGTGTGTTCAACAATTATAGACCTATATCCTTGTTACCACAGTTTTCAAAAATTCTTGAAAAACTATTTGTGAACAGACTAGATCAATTTATAGACAAACAAAATATTCTAAGCAACAGTCAGTATGGGTTCAGAGCTAAAAACTCTACATCAATGGCTCTCATGGAATTAATGGAACAAATAACTACTGCTGTCGATCAAAAACAATATTGTATCAGTATTTTTGTTGATTTAAAAAAAGCATTCAATACTATTGATCACACCATTCTCCTTGAAAAACTGAACAAATATGGTATTAGAGGACCAGCATTACAGTGGGTATCTAGCTACTTGAAAGATAGGAAACAATTTGTACAAATAAATGATGTAAGATCTGACCTCTGTAATATCACATGTGGAGTTCCCCAAGGCTCTGTACTTGGACCAAAGCTATTTATTTTATATGTGAATGACTTGGTAAATGTGTCAGGACTCCTTAAATGTGTACTTTTTGCTGATGATCTAGTGGCAGGGCTTTTGACTTGGGACCCGAAGGACGCGGGTTCGCGCCCCGGCCACTACCCACCTTGGGGTGTCTATGAGTGCACACCTATTTCTCCAGCTCCCCGGGCGCTTTCGGGCTGCTCACTGCACCACCTGGTAGGTGGTTGGGTTAAATGCAGAGACGAATTTCGTCTGTGTATGGGAAACATACGCAGATGACAGGAAAAGACATTATTATTTTATTTTTTTTTCTGTTCAGGCGAAGATATAGAACAAATGTTGGAATTGATAAAGACAGAATTTGTCAAGATACAAACTTGGTTTAAAATAAATAAATTATCATTAAATCTAGAAAAAACTAATTACATGATATTCGGTAATAAAAAGAAAACTGTTGATGTTCCACTCAAAATTGAGGATGTTGAGATTTGTAGAGTGAGTGAGGTGAAGTTTTTGGGTGTTATCATTGATGACAAACTGACATGGAAACAACACATAAATTCTGTAAGAATAAAAATAGCTAAATCGATTGCAGTACTGTACAAAGTTAGCCTGGCCCTCGCCTTCCTGCACAGCTCCGCTCAATTCTCATTTCCCTTCACTGCACAGTCTGGGATTCCTCCCATAGACAACGATTTCTCCGGCCGATTTTTGACCGGACCAATCAGAGAGCAGAAGGCGGAGTTTTGAACGACGTCGACTGACGTCGTCATTCAAAATGGCTGCCGCCACGAAGGAATTTTCAATAAAACAAGGTAAAAAACTATTATTTCTCTGCTGATAAAAAATATATTTCTTAGCTGACGTTATATCAGAAGTGTTCCTGAGCTTAACAGTTCCTAAATCAATTCACGAAATGGTCAAATCTGCTGGATTTAAATAGTTTCGGTTTGACATTTTCCAAACAGCCTCGGGTGCGCTACGAAAATAAATGATAAAAAATCGAATTTTATCTCAAATGTTTCATCCTAGGCCAACAGTCAGTAAATTAGAGCCATATAATTACACACTGGTAGCAGAAAAAATATCCACCGAGTGGTTTCTGAGCTATTTATCTGATAGCCTGGACCTCGCCAGGCTAAACTAACAAAACTCCGCCTTCTGTTCTCTGATTGGTCCGGTCAAAAATCTACCGGAGAAATCGTTGTCTATGAGAGAAGTCCCAGACCCTAGTACAAAGTGAAGTGAAGGACAAGGGTCTGGTTTCAACCAGGCTACCGTCATCCATCAAGTACATTATTTTATCAACTGAAGTTATTGAAGTTCCATGATTTGGTAGACTATAATATTTTATCAGTTATGTATAGGGCTCAAAATAATGCATTACCTTTAAATATCCAAATGCATTTTGTTAAAAGACAAAGTTGTTATAATCTTAAGGGGACAGAGATGTTTGTAAAACCACAATTCAGAACTAGTTTGAAGGGACGTTCTACCATTTAAGAAAATGATCAAAACGAATGTGTTAAAAAATATATATGAAATAGCGTAATGTGTATTGTATTAGTTAGAAAATTAGAAAGAGTTAGTCATTTTGTACTGTTGGTTGAAGATTATTATTGTTTAATCTGATTGTTGGAAAAAAGGGGCAGATATAATAAGATTTATTCTTCTTTCTGCTACCTTTCATTTTTTTATATTTTGTACATTATCATTTATGGGATTGTCTTGTATTGTTTCTTTTGTAAAAAAAAATGAACAAATTTAATAAACATAAACATAAACAAGTTAAATGAGGACACACGATCTGCAGCAGATTTCAGCTGCGATGATCTCAGTTTGGTCAAACTGTGAAAAGCATGTGAAGTTTTAGAGTCTCGGGTGCCTCCACACCAAAGATTTGCTCAATCTGTGTAAATGTTTGTTCCCAGCACGTCACAAAAACACAACTTGTTCCATTTCTTCAGTTGAATCTATAAAAGTACCAACGATGGCGCCTGTTGTGAACAGGACTCTCAACCAAAACATTTGAGTTTCATTAAAATGTTTCAGTGTTTCAGCCTCAAACACTTTCAAAAATCAAGTCCACTTTAAATGATCACAGAAACAAAACCAACATAAATCAGGAGCTCTTTAAACCGTTTACAAAGTTTCACTTTGATAAATCGGCAGATCTTTTACATAGATTCAGTGGAGATAAATCTTATTAAACACTGCCCCCTAGTGGCAGTGAGGCGATATAGACTCTGAATATAAAAAAAGCAGAACTGTTTTTATTCTCGGCAAAAATAAAAACACATACTGTATAACAAGAAAGAACCAGAGAATTAGAGCGTCCTGTAAATTTTCTTAGTAATAATGGATATATAATTAGGCTCTAGATAAAATACACGTTCTTTGATTAAATACTGCCTCATGGAGGTTTGTCAGTAACTTCAAACAGCAAGAATGAACAAAATAAAATGAATTAAATACATCTGTAAATCAATCCAGATATTTGTTTCCTTTCCTTAATAATTAATTATTAATATATAATAATATTAATAAATAATTCAAAATAATGTGACCCTGCGGGACGAACAAGAATCAATCAGCAGCAAAATCACATGAAGGAAAATAAATCATATAAATATACTAATAATTAAAGTTGGAGCAGCATCTGAAGACTTCATGCAGAAAATGTTGCACAAAAAGAACAGTGCTGTGTGACGATGCTGCGATCAGAGGTTTGTGCATATGAACTATTTTATATATATTTATTATTCATATGAATATTATATTTATATTATTTATATGAATATAATTATGATTGTTTATAAATAAATACAATATAGACATCCTCTGACCACATTTTGACACATCAGATCCATAAAAACCAATAAACATCAAAACAGGACGTCTAAAGTTAGAGATAAAATAATTTTCTGATACACGCACAAAAAAAGGCTAGGCTTCATCTAAAATGTAAATTAAAACAAAATGCAATGATTTACAAATATTTTGTTTAAAATTTATTTGAACTAGTT
>JBBPBX010014769.1:0-50415 GCA_038048925.1 Garcialebias charrua | reverse complement strand
GTATCTGTAGCTGTTAGCATCTGTAGCTGTTAGTATATGTAGCTGTTAACATCTGTAGCTGTTAGTATCTGTAGCTGTTAACATCAGTGACTGTTAGCATGTGTAGCTGTTAGCATGTGTAGCTGTTAGTATCTGTACTGTAGCTGTTAACATCTGTGAAAACTCACAATCTACCTTTCTTACCTGCTCAGCTGGAGTCCCACAGGGCTCAATACTAGGACCAATCTTATTTAGCCTATATGTTAATGATTTGCCAAATGTTTGCAAAACTGTAAAAATGCAATTATATGCAGATGATACTGTATTGTATGTTCATGGAAAAACAAAAAATGAAGCTGCTGCTGTGCTTTCTAGTGCCATGATGCCGGTATCTCACTGACTCCAGGGGCCTCATGTACAAAGACTTGCGTAGATTTCTTACTGAAAAGTCACGTACGGACAAATCCAGAAAAGTGTCCACGCACAAAAAAATCCAGAATTATCAAACTGTGCGTACACCTGAATCCACGCACATTCCTTATGTACAACACAATTGACGTGGAACTGAGCGCACGTGAGACACCTCCCCTGACACGCCTTCATTTACATATGTTAAACAGATGCAAATTACTTCCTGCATGTGTGAAGGACATGTTTGTTTGATCCCTGCGCGATCAGAAATGATTTCTAGATTCAGGAAAATAATGAATTCAATATAATATGAGTGAGGACAAACATCCTAAGTAAGAATAGTAATAAAATGTGTTCATCATGCAAAGAACGAGTGATTGTGTGTCGGTATGCGCACTGCTGTGGTGCGCGAACCGGCTCATTCATTCATTCTGTGTGGAAATATTAACTTTGCGCACGAGTTTATTACCATAATTACTGTAAACACAGAGGAACTTACTTGGATGTTTGCTAGAACATAGATCTTTGTTTATGTAGATGATGTGAAGAAACGAGTCTGTGCGTCTTGGTGGAGACATTTCATGACATGATTGATGTTGGAGTCTCCAGACGCAGCGCGCGCCCCGCAGCCGTGCGCAGTCTGTCTGTGAAGCTTTTACTCTCCTACAAGTTATATAAGGTGTACTTTCACGTGTCATTTTGGGGGAATCTACAATAAACGCAGACAATGAAACACCTCCAGCTGCCGTGTCGACACCGGTGAGGGTGCGCGCGCGCTCCAAAGCGCAGCAGTGCCAAACTGAAAAATGATTATTTCTGAAAACGGCTGATAAGCCATATCCTAGATCGGAAAATTATATCTGTTTCTAAATAAATGCTCTGCGTGTTACACTATTTATTATAACCTCCAGTAAGGCTGAATGAATCCGTTCCTGTTAAATTTATTTTTGGCACAACTTTGCGCGTGCTTTATTTCACTGCGTCATGTGGATGTAATACTTGTTAATCGTGTGTTTGGAGGGAATATTAATCATTTTCACATCATGAACAGTTAATAATAATAATAATAATAATAATAATAATAATTATGAATTCAATTTATAACGCACTTTTCATTAATGGAAATCTCAAAGTGCTACAAGGTGCAACATATTTGAATGTCAATAAGACAAATAATAAAACAATTAAAATCAACAACAGTATCAACTAAGATCAAAAGTAGAATCATGAGGAGTAAAGTATGCTCGGTTGAAAAGAAAGGTCTTCAAGCCGCTCTTAAAGTCAACCACAGATTGTGGGGCTTCAGTTTCACAGCGGCACCTGTAAGTGTCGCCAAAGGAAATATAACCACAGAAACGTGCGTACGCAAGCAGGGGAGCATCCGTGAATTTGTACGTGGAAGCGCAGATATTCCCGTTCATATCAGATTTGATACATACGCCACTTTGCGTGGAAAGTGACGTGCGCAATGTTTTTGTGCGCACGCATGGTTGATACATGAGGCCCCAGGACTCTTGTCTACATCTCAACACTAAAAAAACTGTATGTTTTTCTCTCGGCTGCCACCAGATGATGGGCATCCATCTGTGTTGGTCAATGGCGAGACATTAGATGTGGTTGAACAATTTAAATACCTCGGAGTCATTTTTGATTCCAATCTAAATTTCAAGCAACATGTAAAGAGAATTTCACATATACAGTAATTGAACTTAATCTGGCAAACTTCAAACATATAAGACCTTCTCTGACAACAGAATCAGCAAAGGCTTACATGCATGCCATGATCTTCAGCCATATAGCCTATTGTTATACTACATGGTCTCACACTTCAGAGATCATCAGGTAGCCCCTAAAGTCTCTTTTTAAGAAAACACTGAAAATTTTTGACAAAAAGCCAATACAGTATCATTACTGCAACATCATAAATAAGTACAAAATTTTGGATTTTAATAGCTATCAGATTTTTATGGACGTTTGCCTGATTTTTAAAGTTTTAAATGGACTTGCTCCTCCTCCTTTAATATATTTTATAAGTAAAAAAACAAGTACAGTAAACACAAGAGCACTGACCAGAGGAGATTGTGATGTGCAGCGGCGCAGGACTAAATTTGGCCAAATGGTGGTGTCCATCAGAGGCATGCAGTCGTGGAACACACTGCCAGTTTCCATCAGGAACTCTGGCACCTACACTGGTTTTAAAAACTCTCTGAAACTTTGGCTGAAAACTACCGTAATCAGAAGTGCACTCATGTGTAGATTACTTTGTCTATTTTTTTGTGGCATCATATTTTTATTGTAATTTTATGTTGTGTTATGTGCTATACAGTATAGGTGATGTTTGTATTTTTCTCCGCTCTTTTGTTTCATGGGACGTTTCTTATTCTTACCTGCCTTAGGACAACTGATGAAAATTAGCTATTGTGCTAACTCCGGCATATTTACATTGATGCTAACTGCTGTTATGTTGATTAATATGCATTGTCCTAACTTAAATAAATAAATAAATGAAATGAAACTGTTAGTATCTGTAGCTGGTAGCATCTGTAGTTGTTTGCGTCTGTAGCTGCTAACATATGTAGCTGTTAGCATCTGTAGCTGTTAGTATCTGTAGCTGTTAACATCTGTAGCTAATAACATGTGTAGCTGTTAACATGTGTTGCTGTTAGTATCTGTAGCTGTTAACATCTGTAACTGTTAGCATGTGTAGCTGTTAGCATGTGTAGCTGTTAGTATCTGTAGCTGTTAACATCTGTAACTGTTAGTATTTGTAGCTGGTAGCATCTGTAGCTGTTAGTATCTGTAGCTGTTGGCATGTGTAGCTGTTAGCATGTGTAGCTGTTAGCATCTGTAGCTGGTAGCATCTGTAGCTGTTAGCATGTGTAGCTGTTAGCATCTATAGCTATTAGTATCTGTAGTTGTTAACATGTGTAGCTGTTAACATGTGTAGCTGTTAGCATGTGTAGCTGTTAACATGTGTAGCTGTTTACATCTGTAGCTGTTAACATCTGTAGCTGTTAACATGTGTAGCTGTTAGCATCTGTAGCTGTTAACATCTGTAGCTGTTAGCATCTGTAGCTGTTAGCATCCGTAGCTGTTAACATCTGTAGCTGTTAGCATCTGTAGCTGTTAGCATGTGTAGCTGTTAACATGTGTAGCTGTTAACATCTGTAGCTGTTAGCATCTGTAGCTGTTAGCATCTGTAGTTGTTAACATCTGTAGCTGTTAACATCTGTAGCTGTTAGCATCTGTAGCTGTTAGTATCTGTAGCTGTTAACATCTGTAGCTCTTAACATGTGTAGCTGTTAGCATGTGTAGCTGTTAGCATCTGTAACTGTTAGCATGTGTAGTTGTTAGCGTATAAAGTTGTTAGCATGTGTATCTGTTAGCATGTGTAGCTGTTAGCATGTGTAGCTGTTAGTATGTGTAGCTGTTGGCATGTGTAGCTGTTAGCATGTGTAGCTGTTAGCATGTGTAGCTGTTAGCATGTGTAGCTGTTAGCATGTGTAGCTGTTAACATCTGTAGCAGTTAACGTCTGTAGCTGTTTACATCTGTAGCTGTTTACATCTGTAGCTGTTTACATCTGTAGCTGTTTACATCTGTAGCTGTTAACATCTGTAGCTGTTTACATCTGTAGCTGTTAACATCTGTAGCTGTTAGCATCTGTGTTAGCATGTGTAGCTGTTAGCATTTGTAGCTGTTAGCTTGTGTAGCTGTTAGCATGTGTAGTCTGTTAGCAACTACGTCTCGTTGTCGCGTGCTTGGATAATCTAGTCTCGTGACTGTGTGTGTGTTTTTCTGTGTAGGAGCAGGAGCTTCACGTCAGACCTCCACCAACCACATGTTTGTTCTCTAACAGGTATGGTTGTCATTTCTAGTAAAATTGTTCAATATTATACTTCGGTCCAGCAGCCTCCACTTCTAAAAGTCAGCGCTCACGCGGTTTGGTTGTGCACGCGCTAACACCATGAATTAGGTAGTCACGCTTGCGAGGTTCTTTCAAAATAAAAGCTGATGTGTGTCTCCTGTTGGTACAAACTCTGTACATAAAACACATGTTAGCACTGGAAGCTGTAATGGGACCAACATTCCTGCTCAGCTGTTTCCACTAAAAGTTTGAATGTCGCCCCCATATCCAAAGAGTAGAGAACTTTTTGTGTTGCTAAGTTAAATAAATAAAAAACTTCAATGTGTTTTTCATGTTTTGACTCTAGATGATTGAAGTCATTCTTGCTGGTCTATGTTCAGAAATGATTTTTAATGTCCTCCTGTGAATATGGATCCATAATATTTAACTTTTGTCTCTGTTTTGTGGTTATTTGTATGTTCATTATGTGAGAATGTTAAATTGTTTTCCCTGAAGTTTCCATTAATATTAAAACAAAACTCTTAGTTTCCAGTGACCAGTCTCACTTCAGGCTGACTGTAGAACATCTCCAGATGTTGCTCACCAAATGTCACCAAGATCTCATGTGGAATTTCAAAATAAAGGCCCTCCAAAGTTGGACATTTTCCATGTAATTTTCCCTAAGTTGCTGTGTTTGTTGCTCGTTCTTCAGGATGTTGTAGAAACAGTGAGGGTAAGTACGACTTTACCACAAATCACATCATTACTGTGCAGAAAGTTTGTCTCATTGAAATGCAACATAGTTCAAGTAAAAACAGGAATGTTTAATTTAAAATAATTTATATGTCTTAATATTTTTAAGTGACAATAACCATTTGGAAAAATAACAGTTAAAATTGTACATTAATTTCAGAAATGACATTTGTAGCATTTTAACATCAAGTGTTTCTTTTTACTGGTAAATTTTGAGAATTACAAGAGCTTTGTGTTATTTGTCCATGTCGACCAAAATCACTGGAGGTTTCTGGTTAGTGTGTATAAAAATTATACTTATTGTTCTCTGAGAACATTTTAATTTAAAGTTTCATATTTTGATTTGTGCAGAAACTCTGTGAACCACACAGTCTTTGTGGTGGATCAAGTTCAGCAGAAGACAATTCAAAACCTGCTGCAAAATAGAATAGAAGAGACCTTTATTATCATTGCACATGAATACAGTGAAATCTGGGTTTGCTTCCCAGAACAAAAGTAAAAACAGTAAAATATAAAACAATATAAAAATATAAACTGTATTAAAGTTAATAACAGGTTTGAAACACTCCAAATGTGCAACACAAGCAGATTGATATTACACCAGTTGTCCCTTATTCAGTTTTTATTACAGATTTTGTTAAGTTCAGTAACGGTGGACAGATAAAAACTATATTTAAATCTGTTTGTTCTTGTCTTGATTGATCTGTACCTTTTCCCTGATGGTAACAGTTCTCATATTATATAATAAATAATAATATAAATAAATCATCCACAAATAATTTTGTAACAACAGCAAGTATGACGTCATTAACAACTTTTATTTTGAAAACTTGCTAAAGGTTACCATAATTCATAGTGTTTGTGTGCACAACAAAACCATCATTTTGGAAGTGGAGACTGGCTTGACGACATTTTTTACTGCCTGACGTTCTCAGAGTTGGGGCAGGAGCTACATGTCAGACCACCACCAACCACATTTTTTTTTTTCTGTTACAGATGAAGTTCATGTTAATAAATGTTGTGAAGCTGAGAAGAGTTCCTGGGTGAGCGATTCATCAGTTCACTGGTATCAAACCAAACATCAGGGTTACACAGGTATGTATTTATTTACTGCAGTCTAAAGTGAAGTGTGGAGCTAAGCTGTGTTAGGAACTGTTTGGATCCTGCAGTCAAGCTGTCCACGATTCAGATTTTTTAAAATCTTGCTCTTCTTCACAGCTTGTTACAGCATCACGATGCGTTCAATTTCAACTAAAAAAATGCACTCCGCTACACCAAAATATCCAGGAATTCAGAAATAGAAAATGTCTAGTACACGTGGTCCCCGACTTACGAGCGAGTTCCATTCCTCCGACTATCTCGTAACATGAAAATCTCGTAAATCGGGGACCACCTGTATATATATATTTATACCTCACCAGCCGCCACTTATACACCTAGGTGTGCGGTAATAACTATTCTAACACTTTAACACATTTTAAAAGAGCATACAGTAAATAAAAAAATAATTTCTTACTTTGAGCAGCAGCTTCTGTCGTCTGTTTGCCTGTTAGCTCCGCTGTTAGCACCGCTGCGTTACGTCCGAGCTTCGCAGCTTTCTGTAGCACCACATAGTCCAAACTAAGGCTGCACGATTAATTGCATTTGCGATTATCTCGCAATATGTTAAAACGCGATTCACTAATCGCACGGGCTGCGATTTGGCTGGTCACGCTTCTCGGCATCACACCGGTCTGGCCGCTCGCAGCTCTGAGCGGAGCAAAACAGAGAGAGCAGGGAGGAGGAGACTGTGCGCTCCAACACAGTTGCTTCAGGCTCGACAGAAGTCATAAAAGTTATAAATTCAGGCAAGTTAGCTCGTGTAAACGTGTATCTGAGCTTAGACGCTGAGACACGAGACTGCGGGAGATAAACAGAGCGCGAGCTGGTCATGTGACCGGGTCTGTTTTGACGGTGCTCTGTTAGCAGCTAGCTCAGCAAGCTAACTTCTGCGTGAAAAAGCGCATTAATTATCTGATTTAAAAAAAACAGTTGTGTCGTTAGTGTTCGTCATCCACCCGTTTGCTGCGGTCACAGAACAGTAATCTCCTTCACATTCCGAGAACCAAATTAAGGACCATGGGAGACCGGGCTTTCGGTGTGGCTGCCCCCCGCCTGTGGAACTCTCTTCCTGACTGTCTGAGAGCCCCACAGTCACTGGTTGACTTTAAGAGCGGCTTGAAGACCTTTCTTTTCAACCGAGCATACTCTACCTCCTCATGATTCTACTTTTGATCTTAGCTGATACTGTTATTGATTTTAACTGTTTTATTATTTGTTTTATTGACATTTAATTCTGTTGCACCTTGTAGCACTTTGAGATTTTCATTAATGAAAAGTGCGTTATAAATTGAATTCATTATTATTATTATTATGAATTAATACAGAACCAGTAAAAATAATCGCATTTTAAATCGCAATCCCAATTTATAGAAAAAAAATCGCGATTAGATTATTTTCCAAAATCGTTCAGCCCTAGTCCAAACCCTTTACAGGAAGGACTGTTCGTATCCTAACTTCATACATTTGGAGACAGAAAAAGTTTTAATAACTTACCGAAAGCCGTCTGCGCTCGCCTCCTTTAGCTGCACCTGTTAGCATTTAGCCCCACCGAGTCCGCAGCTACGGGCAGTCCGGTTTAGCTGCACCTTCAAAAAGGCTGTCGGCTTTGTTATTCCAAGTAGCTGGGTGTCCCCCGATATGTTCGGCTTCCAGTCCGACATCGAGGCGAGCTCCAGGAACCTCTGATCGCACAAAGCTGGCTGTCCGGTGGAGCTAAGAGGGTGCAGCTACGAGGCTGTTAGCTCGTTGCTAATCCGGCACACCGCCCCTTAGCTCCGCTCGTTGCAGGCGGCGCTTTGGGAGCGATCGCTGAGCGATCTGCGGCTGCTGCACCAGTCCAGACACATCCACAAAGTTCACTGAGTGTTTCCAGCTAATTTATCAGTATGAGGCAACCTCTGATCGGACAAACGGTCCTCCAAAGCCGGCAGCTCCCGGCCGCAGATGGTCCCTTAGCCGGCATGTCAATCCCCGCCCGCTTAGCTCTGCTCGTTGCATTAGGCGGAGGCGATCCGCTCGTTTTGTCTGCCGGCTGTGTGTCGGGAGCGATCGCTAATACGCTAAAAATTGAAATAAAACATAAAAATAACAATTATACTTTATTTATAAAGCCATTTAAAACAACCACAGTTGCAACAAAGTGCTGTACACATGAAATTAAGAACATTTAAACAAAAATAAATAAATAAAATAATATATTTTTTTTCATATTTTTATTAAATATGATAAAAATAAATTAAAAATAAATTTTACATTTTTGTCATCTGTGTATGTTTCCCATACTTGACAGACGAAATTGGCCTCTGCATTTAACCCAACCACCACCAGGTGGTGCAGTGAGCAGCCGTTGTCAGCACCTCGTAAATCCGGAACCTCGTAGGTCAGAGCGCTCGTAAATCGGGGACCACCTGTATATTAGTTTATTTCTTGACATATCATCAGAAAAGTCACTTCAATACTGTCCACTTATTAAAATGCTTTAACAACAAACAAAAACTCATGAAGTCATCAAGTTAAATTCAAAATAATATTTTAAGTGGTTTTACTGTGATATATATACATACACAGAATGTCATAAAAACTTATGTAATTCCTCCATCCATCCATCCATCCATTTTCATCCGCTTATCCGGGGTCGGGTCGCGGGGGTAGCAGCCTAAGTAGGGAGGCCCAGACTTCCCTCTCCCCAGCCACTTGGAGCAGCTCCTCTGGGGGAATCCCAAGGCGTTCCCAGGCCAGCCGAGAAACATAGTCCCTCCAGCGTGTCCTGGGTCTTCCTCTGGGTCTCCTCCCGGTGGGACATGCCCGGAACACCTCACCAGGGAGGCGTCCAGGAGGCATCCTAACCAGATGCCCGAGCCACCTCAACTGGCTCCTCTCGATGTGGAGAAGCAGCGGCTCTACTCCGAGTCCCTCCCGGATGACTGAGCTTCTCACCCTATCTCTAAGGGAGAGTCCAGACACCCTGCGGAGAAAACTCATTTCAGCCGCTTGTATCCGAGATCTCGTTCTTTCGGTCATAACCCAAAGCTCATGACCATAGATGAGGGTGGGAACGTAGATCGATCGGTAAATTGAGAGCTTTGCCTTTTGACTCAGCTCTCTCTTCACCACGACAGACCGGTACAGCGCCCGCTTCACTGCGGACGCTGCACCTATCCGCCTATCGATCTCACGCTCCAGTTTTCCCTCATTCGTGAACAAGACCCGAGATACTTAAACTCCTCCACTTGGGGCAGGACCTCCTCCCCGACCTGGAGAAGGCATGCTACCCTTTTCCGGCTCAAGACCATGGCCTCGGATTTGGAGGAACTGATCCTCATCCCGGCCGCATCACATTCAGCTGCAAACCGCTCCAGCGAAAGCTGTAGATCACGAACTGATGAAGCCAATAGGACCACATCATCTGCAAAAAACAGAGAAGCGATTCTAAGGCCACCAAAACGGATCCTCTCAACACCTTGGCTGCGCCTAGAAATTCTGTCCATAAAAGTTATGAACAGAATCGGTGACAAAGGGCAACCTTGGCGGAGTCCAACTCTCACAGGGAACGAGCCTGACTTACTGCCAGCGATGCGGACCAAGCTCTGACACCGGTCGTACAGGGACCTAACAGCCCGTATCAAAGGGCCTGGTACCCCATACTCCCGGAGTACCCCCCACAGAAGCCCCCGAGGGACGCGGTCGAATGCCTTTTCCAAGTCCACAAAGCACATGTAAACTGGTTGGGCAAACTCCCACGCACCCTCCAGGACCCTGTTGAGGGTGTAGAGCTGGTCTAGTGTTCCACGACCAGGACGAAAACCACACTGCTCCTCCTGAATCCGAGGTTCGACTATCCGACGGACCCTCCTCTCCAGAACCCCTGAATAGACCTTACCAGGGAGGCTTAAGAGTGTGATCCCTCTATAGTTGGAACACACCCTACGGTCCCCCTTTTTGAATAGGGGAACCACCACCCCAGTCTGCCAATCCAAGGGAACTGCCCCCGATGTCCACGCGATATTGCAGAGTCGCGTAAGCCAACACAACCCCACAACATCCAGAGCCCTAAGGAACTCAGGACGAATCTCATCCACCCCCGGAGCCTTGCCACCGCGGAGCTTTTTAACTACCTCGGCGACCTCAGCACCAGAGATTGGAGAGCCCGACCCAAAGTCCCCAGGCTCCGCTTCCTCAGTGGAAGACGTGCCAGTAGGATTGAGGAGGTCTTCGAAGTACTCCGCCCACCGACTCACAACATCCCGAGTTGAGGTCAACAGCACGCTATCCCCACCATAAATGGTGTTGGTCGCGTACCGCTTCCCCCCCCCCTTTTTTTCCTCAGGAAAAAAATTAATTTGCAAGAACATAAGTTTTTTCCTACAGATTATAAACTCTTATTTGCCACAGGTGTTGAGAAATTCCAGAAGTTTGTTAAACTCAGTTCTGGTGGGTTTGCAGTGATGGCAGGATGCATCCATGCAGCCTACGTGATTTACAAACCGGATTCCAAAAAAGTTGGGACATTAAACAAATTGTGAATAAAAACTGAATGCAATGATGTGGAGGTTAGAGCTGGGCCATATCATATCGTTACCGGTTTTACCGGTATAAAAAGCTTGCCTGGGCAAAAAAGTTATATCATGATATGCTAATTTCATGACGTAATACATAATGGCGCCCCGCCCCCTTAACAAACGAGCGCTTCAAACCAACAAACTGAACTTCGCACCTCCCCTCCACCAGTCTGCGTGCAATACTGTACTTGCTAGCTAAAATGCTAAAAACAAACAACTCGCGTCTCTCTCAGCTTCTGTCCTCCTGCTTAAACTCCAGGTAGAGAGAGTTCAAATGCCTCCCCCTCCCCGCTCTGAGCAGTCGGTGCTGTGTCTCCCTCGCTGAACCATCTTTACAAACACGAGCGGCTCCACGGACCAAGAGTCAGGTAATCAGAGACAGATCATCTAAAAAAAGCTAAGTCTGGTCCTCTAGACGTGTCCAGAGGACCAGACTTAGCTTTTTTAGATTTTTCTACCTAGATTATTGCACATGCATCAGGGTGTGCAGAGACAGATCAGTAAAAAAAAAAAATGAATATTTCCTGCATGAATAGATAAGACTTTTTCAATCTAAATAACAGATCATTTTTTTATTTTTTTATTTTTATACTTGGGAGACTGAATACTTTTAGCCTGGTTAAAACCAGACCCTTGTCCTTCACTTTGCTTCGTACTAGGGTCTGGACTTTCTGTTATACAGAACCGATTCTTGCTGGAGGCGTGGCCTCTGCTGAGGAACAAAACCATTGGATCTTAGAAAAATTTTGAACAGGGAAAGCATTCTGCTCCCTCCCCCTCAGAGCCATATATGGCTCTGTTTCCCGTGCTCTGCTGAACTTGAGATCAGCTCCACCTCCTGCTGCGCCTCCTCAACACGCCTCTCGCTGCCGCTGCATATTCTGTGTTTATATGTTAATAAAACGTTCTAAAAAAATAATAAAACCATGTAGCACTGGTCCAGCACACCAGAAGACCAGAAAATCTGCAGGGACTCGGGCAGCAACGTAAAACCCGAGTTTAATTCTCTCGTGACAACCTCAGTCATTTCCTCATTTATTGCACTCAGCGGAGGGAGAGGAGGAGGAGGAGGGAGCGATCACTTGACTTTTGGCCAAAAAAAACAAAAGAAAACTCCAGATAAGGGATTAAGAAGGGGAATTTAATACATTTGTGTCACATATAAAACAGTCCTGCATCGCTTTGCATCACTTTGAATGAGAACATGTGGATGCTCGCTGGCTACGCGCTGGGACAGGTGGGGGCGTGGGTTAGGGGCCAAAAACTCCACCTTCTGTTCTGTGATTGGTCCGGTCAAAAATCTGCAGGCGAAATCCTTCTCTATGGGAGAAGTCCCAGACGGAGCAGTGAAGGGAAAATAGAATTGAGCGGAGCTGCGTAGGAAGGCGAGGGCCAGGCTAGAATACTTTACTAAATAAAGTAATTTCAGTAAAATTACCCCTTGTTGTTTTTTTGTTTTGTTTTATATACATAATACTGCAAAGCAACATGTTGAGTTAATTTTGTCAAATAAATAAATTTATTTTTTGTTTTGTTTGTTTTTTTGGTTATATCACGAAATTGATCGTTATCGTGATAATGCTCTGAAATATCACAATATAATTTTTGAGCCATATCGCCCACCCCTATGTGGAGGTGCCAACATCTAATATTTTATTCAGAATAGAACACAAATCACAGATCAAAAGTTTAAAATGAGAGAATGTATCATTTTAAAGCAAAAATATGTTGTTTCAAAATTTCATGGCATCAACAAATCCCAAAAAAGTTGGGACAAGTCCATTTTTAATCACTGTGTGGCATCCCTCCTTCTTACAACACTCAACAGACGTCTGGGGACAGAGGAGACCAGTTTCTCAAGTTTAGAAATAGGAATGCTCTCCCATTCATGTCTAATACAGGCCTCTAACTGTTCAATCATCTTGGTCCTTCTTTGTTGCACCTTCCTCTTTATGATGCGCCAAATGTTCTCTATAGGTGAAAGATCTGGACTGCAGGCTGGACTAGGGTTGTGCGATATGACGATATATATCGTGGGGACGATAGAAACGTGTCTATCGTGCTACTTTCCTTCTATCGTCTCTATCGTGATAAATAAGAATAAAAAAATAACGGTCGCAAAGAAGCTTCATATTGTGGTTTTGCGAGATGACGGCGCTGCTTTATGTTTGACGCACGCGCGGGTTTGCGACACATGCTTTACGTTGTTAAACTCGAGTTCAACAGAGACGCAGCCGGCATGAAGCCGGTGTCACCAGATATCTATGGGTGTCACAACATGGAGAAACAGCTGCGCAGGCAGCCCAAGAAGAAGAACTTTTACCAAAAAGAGGGGAAGCTCACCTTGTTAGCTTCCATTATTTAGCTCCGCTGAAACTCTGAGACAAAATGGGTCCAGAGGACACGAAGTTCAACCGAGTCCGAACTCGGGTCCAGTTAACCAATACAAAACAGACCAGAGACACAACAGAACCGGAATCAAACGCAACGTTTTCTCTTTTCTGTTTCTTTGCCTTGTTTACTCCAGATTCCAGTCAGAGCGGATTTCTTCTTCGTGGGTTTTATTAGCAGCCGTTGTTTTACCGCCACCTGCAGGAAAAATTTGGACCAAAGTAGGTCCAAAGTTGGACCAAAGTTTCTACTTTGGTCCAAATTTCCTTGTTCTTTTTGTTCACATTCTTATAATTGTAACTGTATCTGTAGTAAAATAAAATAAAAAATAAAATAAAAACTTTGGTCCAAATTTTTCCTGTACACACACACACATCGTGTTGTATATATACAACACGATGTGTGTGTGTGTACAGGAAAAATTTGGACCAAAGTTTTTTTTTTTATATCGTGATATATATCGTTATCGTGATATAAAAAAGTCCATATCGTGATATATGATTTTTTCCATATCGCCCAGCCCTAGGCTGGACATTTCAGTACCCGGATCCTTCTCCTACGTAGCCATGATGTTGTGATTGCTGCAGAATAGGGGTGCAAATCTCTCAGTGTCTGGAGAATCGTTTTGATTCCGATTTCTGATTCAGAGATTCACTTAAAAATCAATTCTAAAACTATTTTCATCCCAGGATCGATTTTCGATTCAGAATAAATTTTCGATTCTGAAACGATTTTCGATTGAAGTCATGAAAAGATTAAACAATAATGTAAACAAATAAAACATTTATTTAAACCAATAATGTATGCTTGTAGCAAACATTAATAATGTCAAATAATACAGTATAAATACAGCAGCCTGAACTGTGAGCAGATGGGTATATGAATAGAATGCAGCAGCTTTAATCTGGTCCCGGAGGTCACTGGTGCCTATATCCAGCAGTCACTGTAGCCCCTTTCATAAGACGCTTCAGTCCGGCTCTGATGCGTGTTCAGTCCTCCAACGAGCATTCATAAAAAACATGAACGCGCATTGCCGGGTTAATTTTACACGCCTCTGATGCGCCTTTGATCCGCGAGCAGAGGTAGTGTTAAACCCGGATCTGTCGACTTGTGAAAGGTGTCGGGCTGCTGCGGCTTCAAACTGATTTGAATAATGACGTACTCTCCCACGTACTCTTCCGGCGCACACTGTCGCGCTCTATTTAAATGTGTAAACAAGAACATGACATTTGTATTTTGCTTGCGCATCACTCGCTATTCTTCACCAATTTTTTTTCTTTTTTTATTGATCATCACGGAAATGGCTAATTGGGGTGATGCCGAGACCCATGTACTCATTTCTCTGCGCGCAGAGGAGGAAATTAATAAGGGACTTACCGGCACAGTGAAGGATGGGCGCTTCTGGAGCGGATTGATGCGAGAGCAAAAAAAACCCACAAAAAAACCCAAAAGCATGCGGATAAGCACAACTTCGCAAGCGTCGCCATGTTTGTTTACATGCACCTCTGCGGTCCCACTTTAAACACGCAGGCACCACGTCCTCTGAGCTGCACATTTTCACCACGCCTCTTTTCAACCCGCGCTGCAAATCGTTTTGTGAATGCTCCATTGAGGCCGGGCCGTGGCCGGAATCAACTTTGTTTTATGAATGACCCCAGGTGGATTAAAGCCGGACTAGTCTGTGCGGGAATTGTGCGGATCTGACTTATGAAAGGGGCTTGTGCGAGAGGCAGGGGACACCCTGGACATGTCTCCAGTCCATCACAAATAATTCAAAATACAAACGTAAACAAAGATTTCAGCCTTCTGTATTGCATAAACATTTAACTCAAAATAAAATAGACTTCAAAATCATATTGCATTCATCCATGTTTCAAATGTGTATGGATGGATGTTGTTTAAAAGATTTGTTTGGTAAATCTTTTCAACAAAAGCCATCTATCCATCATCTTTACCCGCTTTTTCCTTGTCGGGTCCTGGAGGTCACTGGTTCGGGTCAGATTTCTTCTTCTTTCTGCCACTTTTCATTTTATGTATTCTTTCATATACTATGAGATATGGTTTTATTTTCTTTATCTTTTGGGTTTTAGTGTAAATTTTTTTTTTGATTTTGGGGCTTTTAGAATCATTTCTGAATCGCCAGGACTAAGAATCTAGATTCTTTAAAATTTTTATTTTTTCCTGCACCGCTACTGCAGAATGTGGTCTGGCATTATCTTGTTGAAAAATGCAGGGTCTTCCCTGAAAGAGATGACGTCTAGATGGGAGCATATGTTGTTCTAGAACCTGAACATAGTTCTCTGCATTAATGGTGCCTTTCCAGACATGCAAGCTGCCCATGCCACAAGCGCTCATGCAACCCCATACCATCAGTGATGCAGGCTTCTGAACGGAGCGTTGATAACAACTTGGGCTATCCTTGTCCTCTCTGGTCTGGATGACATGGCGTCCCAGTGTTCCATAAAGAACTTCAAATCGTGACTCATCTGACCACAGAACAGTCTTCCATTTTGCCACACTCCATTTTAAATGACCCCTGGCCCAGTGCAAACGTCTGAGCTTGTGGAGCTTGCTTAGAAATGGCTTCCTCTTTGCACTGTAGAGTTTCAGCTGGCAACGGCGGATGGCACGGTGGATTGTGTTCACTGACAATGCTTTCTGGAAGTATTCCTGAGCCCATTCTGTTATTTCCTTGACAGTGGCATTCCTGTTTGAGGTGCAGTGACGTTTAAGGGCCCGGAGATCACGAGCATCCAGTAGAGTTTTACAGCCTTGACCCTTACGCACAGTGATTGTTCCAGATTCTCTGAATCTTTTGACGGTTGATGATGATAACTTAAAAGTCTTTGCTATTTTACGCTGGGTAACACCATTCTGGTATTGCTGCACTATCTTTCTGCGCAACAATGGTGGAATTGGTGATCCTCTTACCATCTTGGCTTCTGAGAGACACTGACACTCTGAGAAGCTCTTTTTATACCCAATCATGTTGTCAATTGACCTAATTAGTGTTAATTGGTCTTCCAGCTGTTCATTATATGTTCAATTTCCTTTTTCCAGCCACTTATTGCTACTTGTCCCATTTTTGGGGGGATTTGTTGACACTGTGAAATTTTGAATCAACATATTTTTCTTTTAAAATGTTACATTTACTCAGATTAAACTTTTGATCTGTCATCTATGTTCTATTACGAATAAAATATTGACATTTGCCATCTCCACATCATTGCATTTCAGTTTTTATTCACAATTTGTTTAGTGACCCAACTTTTTTGGAGTCCTGTTTGTATAATACTGTGGACAGAGGGTGGGAGTGTGTACAGGCTGGGGAGTTTTGCAAGAATGATGAGGACTGTGGCTCCTTGGATACAAAGTGTAATGACATTGAAGTAATGAATTTATTGTGGGACTGAATATCAGTGAATGAGCGTGATCGGATGAAAAATTGTGTGAAGAGATGCTGATGATGGACAATTGGGGCTGTGTGGAGGGAGGGGGAGATCTGAAGATGAGTTCTTCAACAATGACAACAACAGTGGAAAAAGACAGGCGAGCCATTTCACTAGTGTGATCTGTTTTGTGGAGACATGGTGAGGAACAGGAAATTCGAAGGGGGGGGTATTTTGAAGAAAAAGTGAAGTTTGCTGTGGACTTTGGGCATCCCCAGCCAGGAGGGAGAAGTCTTGCAGACTGAAAGTGTCAAATCAGTTTTTCAGCTGGATGCTATGATGCACTGAATGATGGGGGTGTTTGTCTCTCTAGTTGTGATGTGACCTGTAAATTATTTTTTACAGTGTACTGCTGAATGAAGAGAGAGATTCACACAAGAAATATGATTTTTTGTTTTTGTATTAAACACATGAACATTAAATGGTAAATGCTTATTTATATACAATACCAACCATCCACCCATTCATACCATACACACATTCATACACCGGTAGCGGCAGACTGCCATGCAAGGCGCCATCCAGTCCTACCGGGAGCAACTCAGGGTTAAGTGTCTTGCCCAGGGACACAACGACACATGGTGTGGGGAACCGGGATTCGAACCTCCAACCTTCCGATCGGGGGACGACTGCCATTACCACTACGCCACGGCTGCCCGTTAGAACACAAAATTAAACTGTTAAAATAAAATAATGAATTTAACCCTTGCTTTAGTTTCAGTTTAGTCCATGCCTGTAAACTAGTCGCTTTTCACAGAAATGTGCCGATTTCAAACTAAAATATGTCATTTACGTGAGTTGTGTAGATGCGAAGAGTTTTTGTTTTCGGGGGTGGGGGGGTGTCAGTGGCATGTTGGATGACATCATTTCTCTTTAGTGTTTTGTACTTTTCTATTAATTTTACTCCCATTGTTGTTGTTAAGCACTTTGATAACAGTTTCTGTTTTAAATGTGCTCTACAAATAAAGTTGACTTGACTTTAAGGCCCTGTTTACACGGACACGGTGGGGGGAAACTGAGGTTTTGGGTATGTTAATTAGAGCAAAATATTTTTATTTCCAGTGTAGTTACCATGCCGGGTCATTAGTTGGCGCTGTGAATTTTTGAACCTTCACCTAATGCGCATGCGTGCTGCTTCACTTTGCTGCCAGTCTGCTGCTTTCTTTTGTGCTAAAAGTTAAGCTAACAACAAGTTAACAACAAGTTAAAGCTGAATTTTGGATAAGAGTCCAGATTTGACGCAAAGCGGGACCTCTTCATCTAACAAGCTCCACACCAGACGCTGAGTGGACCAGAACTCGGTCAACATGTCAGACTTTACTCCATGAACAGCTGATTTTCAGCAGGTAAACAGTGTTCTTAATAATGTTTGCTTGTGTTTACTTTGATCACACAACAACCAACTGATTTTTTTTCCCTTTTTTTTCTGCGAGGTCGAGCAGCTGTCCTTTCACCAAGCGAACCAGTTCGGATCCAGACCAGAATCCATGATGAAAACGGCAGAGTCCAGTTCAATAACGTACTTACAGTTCGGTTAACGTGTTTTAATAGTGTGTTCAGTTAAATTCTCAGTGTTTGTGTGACGTACAGTTTGTGGTGTTGAATAAATAAATAAAAAATAAACCTGGTGTCTTCATTTTCAACTTTAAACACACAGCATGTTATGCATCGTTTAAATCACGTAACTTGAGTCCAGATAGATTAATTTAGTTCAGATAACTTTATATATCTCCCACGCTAACATAAATATTGTTTATTATTGTTAAACTGTTCTTATTTAGCACATATTGTGCAGCGTGACACGTGAAATGTCCGCCTGCCTGTTCAATAAACAGTGACAACTGGATCCAGGTGTGTCTCTTCCAACACAGATGCAGGTAATTCAGGTGTAGATTAATTAAATATGAGACTCAAAATATTTTCCATCAGTTGTAGTTCAGAAAGCGGTGCCTGTCCAGTTCCTATAAATCGATATTGCTAAATTTAAATGTAGTCAGTCTAAAATCAATAAATCAATGTTTTTAACCTAGCCCTGGTGGACAATACCTGAGTCAAAATCCAAGCTAAGGAAGTAGAAGCTTTCACCAGACATGCAGGGTCTGATGGCACTCTGCTAAGCACTTTTGTAACAGTTCCTGTTTTAAATGTGCTATACAAATAAATCTGACTTGACTCTGGCACTGTGCCGGATCACTGGTGTACCTGCAGAAGAGATTTAACAGACATTTCTCTGGATTTAACAGAGATGCAGCTTACACTTCCAACCACACTAGATAGGCCTACTAACCAGTCAGAAGAAAGTGTGGTGCCTGGCCTCTGGTCTTGGCAAAACTGTGATTCAGATCCAGCAGTGGTTCTGTGTGCTTTTGAAAGTCACTGTTTCCTGGGCTGCTTTAATGTTTGGGCTGACCTGGGCTGAAGTCCATGTGCCTACAGCATTTGGAGGGGGTCACTTGTTTTTAGGTCACATGATGAGCTGAAAATACATTGTTTTGTAACTTGTCAGGTTTTCTGTCAATCATTTCAGATGCATGTTTGTGGTGCTGATCCAAATAAAAAGTGACCCACGTGGTCTCATTGGTCATGACCTGATCAATCAATCGGTTAAAAACTCACTACTACTCCATCGCTTTCAATGCCAGCTGATTTGTATTGGATCGTTTGATTTATGATCTGCAATGTTTTTATGTTTTTCGTGTTGTACTGTACTTCATTGTCTGTGTTGCCTGTTGCGTGTTTGTTTGTCCAGCACTTTGGTGTGGACTTGTTCCTGTTTAAAGTGCTTTATAAATAAAATGGTATGGTATGGTAATCAGAATGTGTGTTGCTAGAAGGGAGGCATGTCCCTCAGTGATTGACTGACAGCTGTCCACATGTCGTGATAGAAGTTCAAGAGCGGCTCAAAATAAAAGGATATATTTGTCAGAATGAGTTTGAAAAAGAACTGGAGACCATATTGAAGCTGGCAGATTTTTAAAAACATCTGTCAGAGAAGCTGAACCCACAGGAGGATGTTCACTGAATCTTCCACCACCTGAGGGAGACGAGGACGAGGCGCGACCCCGCAGGTGATGCTACAACAGGGGTCACCAACACGGTGCCTGTGGGCACCTGGTCGCCCGCAGGGACCACGAGGTGCCCGTGGGGCATGTTTTAAATCGTAATTAATTATATTTTTTAATTTAAGAAATAACGTTTGCAATGATGTATATATTTGAAATGAAAATAATTAATAAAACTTTAAAAACGAAATAGTTTTATGTATCCACCTTATTTTCGATTTCGCGCCACTACCCATAATTCATAGCCCGCGCTGTTGTTTACCGTTGTGGTGTAACATTAGCTAGCGATTTAATTTTTCTTACACAAAAGTTTCCTTTACCTGAAGTAAATGGCAGCACATCAGAGATGGATACATTCCAAGGATGTTTTAAAAAGCTGCGAAGATAAGACGTCAACTGTGCCTCACCTGTCACTGCTCAGTCCGTGAGCAGTGACAGGTGAGGCACAGTTAACGTCTTTATCTCACTGCTCACGGACAGGCTGACTGGACACACTGTGGAAGGTACATCACTTATTTGGATATCAGAATATTTAGATCACAGCCAGACATTAATATAGTCAGAGTTCAAGTCTGTGCTGTGAATGAAAGCATACATTTAATCGAAAATTGGTTGAAAATGTCACAAGTAACATGTACAAAGTTGAAACACATGCTGTTTAATTAACAAGATTGATGATAAAGTAGTTCTATATTTTCTGCAATCTTCAAAGACAAGATAATATGAAATATGTACATTGTTGTTTTGAGAAAATTGTGTTGCCATTTAAAGAATAACCTGTTACATTGTGGTTGAATAAAACAAAAAAAGAAGTCATTTTTCAGTTGATTTCATACGTACACTATTACATAAGCTTTTCAACAAAAACATTCATGGTGTAGAGTATATATACAAAAGATAAACAGAAATTATTTACTCCATATCTAAAAATTTCTGTGTTAAGGTACTCTGTCAGGTCGTAGAATCTTCAATCACCAGCAGACTCCCAGGAGATGTATGGAAACTCGACTTGGTCCAGAAGTTTTGTGCAGTCGTACACAGCAACATCCATCCATCCATCCATTTTCGTCCGCTTATCCGGGGTCGGGTCGCGGGGGTAGCAGCCTAAGTAGGGAGGCCCAGACTTCCCTCTCCCCAGCCACTTGGAGCAGCTCCTCTGGGGGAATCCCAAGGCGTTCCCAGGCCAGCCGAGAAACATAGTCCCTCCAGCGTGTCCTGGGTCTTCCTCTGGGTCTCCTCCCGGTGGGACATGCCCGGAACACCTCACCAGGGAGGCGTCCAGGAGGCATCCTAACCAGATGCCCGAGCCACCTCAACTGGCTCCTCTCGATGTGGAGAAGCAGCGGCTCTACTCCGAGTCCCTCCCGGATGACTGAGCTTCTCACCCTATCTCTAAGGGAGAGTCCAGACACCCTGCGGAGAAAACTCATTTCAGCCGCTTGTATCCGAGATCTCGTTCTTTCGGTCACAACCCAAAGCTCATGACCATAGATGAGGGTGGGAACGTAGATCGATCGGTAAATTGAGAGCTTTGCCTTTCGACTCAGCTCTCTCTTCACCACGACAGACCGGTACAGCGCCCGCTTCACTGCGGACGCTGCACCTATCCGCCTATCGATCTCACGCTCCAGTTTTCCCTCATTCGTGAACAAGACCCGAGATACTTAAACTCCTCCACTTGGGGCAGGACCTCCTCCCCGACCCGGAGAGGGCATGCTACCCTTTTCCGGCTCAAGACCATGGCCTCGGATTTGGAGGAACTGATCCTCATCCCGGCCGCATCACACTCGGCTGCAAACCGCTCCAGCGAAAGCTGTAGATCACGATCTGATGAAGCCAATAGGACCACATCATCTGCAAAAAACAGAGAAGCGATTCTAAGGCCACCAAAACGGATCCTCTCAACACCTTGGCTGCGCCTAGAAATTCTGTCCATAAAAGTTATGAACAGAATCGGTGACAAAGGGCAACCTTGGCGGAGTCCAACTCTCACTGGAAACGAGCCTGACTTACTGCCGGCAATGCGGACCAAGCTCTGACACCGGTCGTACAGGGACCTAACAGCCCATATCAATGGGCCTGGTACCCCATACTCCCGGAGTACCCCCCACAGAACCCCCCGAGGGACGCGGTCGAATGCCTTTTCCAAGTCCACAAAGCACATGTAAACTGGTTGGGCAAACTCCCACGCGCCCTCCAGGACCCTGCTGAGGGTGTAGAGCTGGTCCAGTGTTCCACGACCAGCACGAAAACCACACTGCTCCTCCTGAATCCGAGGTTCGACTATCCGACGGACCCTCCTCTCCAGAACCCCTGAATAGACCTTACCAGGGAGGCTTAAGAGTGTGATCCCCCTATAGTTGGAACACACCCTACGGTCCCCCTTTTTGAATAGGGGAACCACCACCCCAGTCTGCCAATCCAAGGGAACTGCCCCCGATGTCCACGCGATATTGCAGAGTCGCGTAAGCCAACACAACCCCACAACATCCAGAGCCCTAAGGAACTCAGGACGAATCTCATCCACCCCCGGAGCCCTGCCACCGCGGAGCTTTTTAACCACCTCGGCGACCTCAGCACCAGAGATTGGAGAGCCCGACCCAAAGTCCCCAGGCTCCGCTTCCTCAGTGGAAGACGTGCCAGTAGGATTGAGGAGGTCTTCGAAGTACTCCGCCCACCGACTCACAACATCCCGAGTTGAGGTCAACAGCACGCCATCCCCACCATAAATGGTGTTGGTCGCGTACCGCTTTCCCCCCCTGAGACGTCGGATGGTGGACCAGAATCGCCTCGAAGCCGTACGGAAGTCATTCTCCATGGCCTCTCCGAACTCCTCCCACGCCCGAGTTTTTGCCTCAGCAACCACCCGAGCCGCATGCCGCTTGGACTGTCGGTACCTATCTGCTGCTTCCGGGGTCCCACAGGCCAAAAAGGCCCAATAGGACTCCTTCTTCAGCATGACAGCATCCCTCACCGCCGGTGTCCACCACCGGGTTCGAGGGTTGCCACCACGACAGGCACCAACAACCTTGCGGCCACAACTCTGATAAGCTGCCTCGACAATAGAGGCGCGGAACATGGCCCACTCGGACTCAATGTCCCCCGCCTCCCTCGGAACGTGTTCAAAGCTCTCCCGGAGGTGGGAGTTAAAGCTCCGTCTTACGGGAGACTCTGCCAGACGTTCCCAGCAGACCCTCACAATACGTTTGGGTCTGCCAGGTCTGACCGGCATCCTCCCCCACCATCGGAGCCAACTCACCACCAGGTAGTGGTCAGTTGACAGCTCCGCCCCTCTCTTCACCCGAGTGTCCAGGACATGCGGCCGCAGATCAGATGAGACGACAACAAAGTCGATCATCGAACTGCGACCTAGGGTGTCCTGGTGCCAAGAGCACATATGGACACCCTTATGCCTGAACATGGTGTTCGTTATGGACAATCCATGACGAGCACAGAAGTCCAACAACAGAACACCACTCGGGTTCAGATCAGGGGGGCCGTTCCTCCCAACCACACCCCTCCAGGTCTCACTGTCATTGCCCACGTGAGCGTTGAAGTCCCCCAGCAGAACAAGGGAGTCCCCAGGAGGCGCACCCTCCAATACCCCCTCCAAGGACTCCAAAAAGGGTGGGTAATCTGCGCTGCCGTTTGGCGCATAGGCACAAACAACAGTCAGAGCCCGTCCCCCCACACGTAGGCGAAGGGAGGCTACCCTCTCGTTCACCGGGGTGAACCCCAACGTACAGGCACCAAGATGGGGGGCAACAAGTATGCCCACTCCTGCTCGGCGCCTCTCACCAGGGGCAACTCCAGAGTGGAAGAGTGTCCAACCCCTCTCAAGGAAACTGGTTCCAGAGCCAGAGCCATGCGTTGAGGTGAGTCCGACTATTTCTAGCCGGAACCTCTCAACCTCACACACTAGCTCAGGCTCCTTCCCCACCAGAGAGGTGACATTCCATGTCCCAATGGCCAGCTTCTGTAGCCGAGGATCAGACCGCCAGGGTCCCCGCCCTCGGCCACCACCCATCCCACATTGCACCCGACCCCTTTGGCCCCTCCCATAGGTGGTGAGCCCATGGGAAGGGGGACCCACGTCTCCTCTTCGGGCTGTGCCCGGCCGAGCTCCATGGGTGAAAGCCCGGCCACCAGGCGCTCGCCAACGTGCCCCACCTCCGGGCCTGGCTCCAGAGTGGGGCCCCGGTGACCCGCGTCCGGGCGAGGGAAAACTTAGTCCATTTATTTCACTCATCATAAGGGGTCTTTGGGCTGCACTTTGTCTGGTCCCTCACCTAGGACCTATCTGCCTTGGGTGACCCTACTAGGGGCATGAAGCCCCTGACAGCATAGCTCCTACCTAGGATCATTGGGACACTCAAACCCCTCCACCACGAAAAGGTGGCAGCCCAGGGAGGGGCTGCCACGTACACAGCAACAAATGAGTTAAAATAAAATCTTCTATAAATAAATCTGCTGTTCATTTACATTTGTTCTTTTTGTTTTTATTTCGATAATTAAAATACACTGTTCAATGTCTAATAATGTGAAGTAGTTTCATTGTGATGTAACCCGTACCACTCATTCTAATACACATAAATAAAAACTAAAGGTCTTGTTCTTTGGTCGGCCAGTGTAGTGTTTTTATTCACATGTGCAAAACTTAAAAGTATTCATTTTGCTTATAAGTTTTCATCATCCAGGAAACTGACAAAGTTCAGAATAAAAGCTATAATTATAAATTTAAAACAGTTGAAACTGAATACTGTACAATATGAGAACTTTTGTTGTTTTTGTCTTAATGAAAATGAATTGGCTCAGATCAAAAACACTTCAACAAGCAATGATGAGACCAGCAAACTGGAACAGATTCCTCTTCATGTGGAACCGTCCGATTTCAGCTAACTCCTCAGGAATCCAAGACTGGAACCAGGTCTAGGATCTGAGACTGGACCCAGGTGTAAGATCTTATCTCTGGATGGATCTCGTCCCTTCACCCTTCTGTAAAGTAGAAAAAGAAAACTTGTATTGTCATAGACAGTGTGTACAGTACAGTATTTGTACTAAAATGTGAGTAAAAAAATCATTTACTTAACAGATCTGTCATTAAATAATTAAATAAATATAAATAATATAACATAGTTATATTATTTAATGACAGATTTGTTAAGTAAATGCTTTATTTACTGACATTTTAGTACAAATGTAGCTTCATGTGCACTTTTCTCCTATTTAATTCACATCGTTATTTTAAATGTGCTTTAATAACTCTGGTTTAATGACGGGTCAGGTTTTGAGGCCTAGTCATTGTTGACCCGGTCTGTCTTGGAACAAAAGATGTGTAAACTGTCTTAATCATATCTAACCAGCTAAATAACAGTTTAACTAAAACAACACACAGCCAAAAAAAGTCCAGGCTCAACAAGGACCAGAACCAGACATTTGTTGTGAGTGTTACCGTCTGGAAGTTAGCATGTAAAGTAGCTACATGCTAAGCTAACCACAGCAGGACAGACGCTAAATCATGAAAAAAAAAAAAAACAGCTACTAAACAGACGGTTATACTCCGATATTGTTCTGACATGGTTTCACAAAATGATTTATATAGAATATTTTGTTTACCGAACTAAAGTTGATCGGAGCGCGACGTCTTCGACAGCAGGAACGAGCTGCTGTCAGCTCCTTCGATGGAGATAAATCCTTCACGTTTACAACAGCGCTTTGCTCAAACGTATACCTGGCTGTAACACCCTCTAACCCAGCAAGAAACTACCCCAAAATTTTAAAAAACGAGAGGAATTAAACTGGTGTCCCGACTTGTTTTTCACAGCAAAACACACCGGTAAGACTTCAGCCGGAAGTACACTACCGGGAGGAGGCGGGACCGGACTGTCATGGTGGCCTACATGAGCTTTTCGCGAAAGAGGTGGATACAGTTATATTTCATGCAGGCTGTCGCCCTTCAAGCCACGCCCTAGTGGGTTTACCCCTGCGCTTCGCGCCAATCACTGAAGACTTCTAGTCCACGCCCACCTGCCGTGGGCCCCGCCTCGGTCTGCTATTTATTCTGTTGCTGACCGAGAATCGGCTCCCAAAAAATTTTCACGCCGATTGAGAAGATTTCTAACTCATGGATACCAGAAGATCCATCAAGAAGTGCCCAGGATGCAAGACCGGCTTCATGCTGCAGGCCGACTTGCATCCTGGCTGCGAGATGTGCCTCGGATTTGAGCATGCGCAGGAGGCGATGGTCCAGACACCTGAGTGTCCCTCCTGCCAGCTCCTGCCTCAGGACGAGAGGCAGCGCCGGTTTGACCTCACTGCCCGGACGGCAGCTGAGGCTCGGCTGATGGTGGTCGCTCCGCTCCCTCTGTGGCTCTTGGAGGAGACGGACTACGCGTCCACGGGGGTAGCTAGCGAGGCCGGTCTCTCCCCCGCCGGGGGTTTGGGACCGGTCTCACCCTTCATTCCCCAGCTGGAAGGAGCTAGCAGTCGCGTTTCCCCACTTCTATTGAAGTGCGTGGAACCGACAATAACCCCCACCGAGGGAGCAGCCGTGGTCGGCATGGCCGCCACGTCCACCCAGATGCCAGCTGGCCCGTCAGCGGACCACGATCCAGTGACCCGCGAGCTCTTTGATGTGGAGTCGTGCAGCAGCAGGGCACCGTCTCCTGAGGGCGCAGGACTAGTGGACCCCGACACGATCAAGCCAGGTCCTCTCTTCAACCTGGCCAACGCGCTGCCGGACATCATCAGGTGGGCAGCGGGTACGTGCGGCATGACGGTCCCTGAATGCCTCACTCAGACGTCTGCGACACCGCTCCTGGCGGGACGATTCGCTGCGAAGCCTGTGAACCAGGCGCAGATGATCTGGCCGTGCGTCCCAGACATCCTCTCTCTGCTGCAGGCTGAAGGACGTGAACCGCTAAAAATGAAGGCGCCTGTCTCCTCATTTGTGCTGGTGATGAAGATCCAGGGACTGACGGACCAGACCTTCCCCTCGGTTCCACCACTGGAGCAAAGTTTGTCCGCAGTTTTTGGCCTAAAAGCCACCAAACTTGTGGGGAAACCCGCGACACCACCAGCACCTGCAGATCAGTTCTCTACAAAGATGCAGGACCGCATCCACAAGTGCGCTTCGCAGGTTGGTGCCGCGGCAAATAACATAGCTCTCCTCGCTGTCGGAGTCGGGCGGGAGCCGACACACGAGAACGCAGGAGCGGCTCTGGACGCCATCACCAACCTGTGCGGGGCACTGGCGACCTGCTCTGCGCGAATCACAGCGTGGGTTATGCTGCTCCAACGTCAGGTGTGGCTCAAGCTGTGCTCCACCATCACAGAGGAGATCAAGCGGCAGCTTCTGGAGGGGCCGATCTCGACGCAGGGTCTTTTTGGCGAACACTACCAGGCTGTGTTCGACCAGCTGCGCTCATCGACGGATGCGCTCGAGCAAGTGAGGAAGCACGCTGCTCCGCCGCGGGCAGACCCTCGAGCTTCACACGGTCCAGTGCGCCCTACGGAGCAGAGTAAGGCCTACCGCAGCAAAAAGAGGCTTTCATCCCCGTCAAAGACCTTCACTGTGCCCCACACACCAGCTCCATCCAAAGGACACCCGACTTCCTATTTCCAGCGGGGAGCCTGGAGCTCCAGAGGCAGGGGTTGCCAGCAGACATCATGGTCCAGCCAGCACCAAGGTGCAAAGTGGGACATGAAAAAAATGGTGTGCAGGGGATGTGTTCTGCAATGTTTTGGTTTCTGAAAATAAAGAATCTGTCTTTGAAAACAGTGTTTTTTATTCAGACACGCTGGTTTCCTCTTTTCAAAGGTCCGTGAACGCATCTCCAGGTTCGTGCGATACAAACAAAGCACATTCTTCCACACAAAGCCGAGCGTCAAGTGGTTTCGATAGTCCCCCTGTAACCACTCCAGCCCCGCCTTCCCGTACGAAGACAGGGGCAAGTGTACGTGACTGTCTGCAGGCACAGGACGATGCATTACACAGTCATGTCAGACAAACTTCTGCTTTTGTTAACACAGTTAACTGTCATGAGCCTGGCCTGGACAATTTAGTTCCAGCCAGGACATTTCGGTCTTTTTCTACAACGACTCAAGCCACAGGTAGTATCACTGACCCGTCTCAGAAAAGACGTTTCTCATGCACACATGAGTCAAACGTGTGTCAGTGCTGCCCCCGTGAGGCGACATGCAGTAAACGTCCCTTTTCAGACCGGCCTCCCTTGGGCCAACGCGGACTCTGTCCACTTGGCGACGGTAGAGGCCAAATTATGTCTCCTCAGGTAGCAGAACAAGATGGCTGCCCCCTTGACGGATCACAGAGCGGTTTGGCTGCAAACTTGCTCTCTGAACAAGTGGTTACGGCGTCTGGTTCGCAACGGTTACACTCTACAGTTTGCGATGACGCCACCCAGATTCAACAGAGTTTTGGAGACGAAGCTGTCGTCTCCTGCACAGGGGGCGGCACTAAGATTGGAACTACAGGAACTTTTGGCGAAACACGTCATTTCCGGGGTCCCTCCCGACGAGGAAATGAACGGGTTTTATTCAAAATATTTTCTCGTTCCAAAGAAATCTGGAGGTCTCAGACCGATTTTAGATCTGTCTTTTTTCAACGACTACATTATGAAACGTCCCTTTCATATGTTAACGTTGAAGCGCGTCCTCGAGAACGTGACGTCAGGGGACTGGTTCGTCTCAATCGATCTCAGAGACGTTTACTTCCATATACCGATCGTCCCGAAACACAGGAAGTTCCTCAGGTTTGCCTTTCAGGGAACCTGTTACAAGTTCAATCGCCTACCTTTCGGGTACGCGCCGCGGACTTTTACAAAGGTCATCGAAGCAGCGTTACAACCGCTACGTTCGAGGGGCTTCCGAATCATGTATTACATCGACGATCTGTTGCTTCTGTCTCGATCCAAGATGGAGGCAGCTACACAGACGGAGATTTTGGTGAGTCATCTGACCAGTTTAGGCTTCGCCATAAATTGGGAGAAAAGTTCTGTTTCACCAGCTCAACAGATACTTTTTCTGGGAGTCAACTTATGCTCTTTAACAATGAAAGCGGTTCTGTCGAACCAGAGAATAGATTCGCTGACATCACTCCTCCACCGTGTCAAGCCGCGCAACACGGTGTCGGCGATCACAATTATGCGGCTGTTAGGGATGATGGCCGCAGGCCACACGGTGGTAAAACTCGGTTTATTGAACATGCGGAAGTTGCAGAGGTGGTTTATTCGTCAGAGAATAGACCCTGCATGCCACAAAAGGTGCCAGCTCACGGTTCCCTAGTCTGTGAAGACAGACCTGAAGTTCTGGAGAAATCCCAGGACCCTGTCAGAGAGGGTTTCCCTGGGCAAAGTGATGTCACGACGGGCGGTCTTTACTGATGCCTCTCTTTCCGGTTGTGGGGGAACATGTCAGTCTCAGGCTGTGGGCGGGACGTGGCCACCCGGCACGTCTCTCCACATAAACATTTTGGAGTTGTTGACGGTTCACAAAGTTCTGAAACACTTTGTACACATGCTCCATCATCAGGATGTCCTCGTGCACACGGACAACATAACAGCCGCAGCTTACATCAACCGCGAGGGCGGGGTTCGATCAGCCCAGCTGTTGAAAACAGCCAGGGAGCTGCTTTGCTGGGCTCACGTTCACCTCAGATCACTGAGGGCTGTTTACATCCCAGGTGTGCTTAACAGGGGTGCCGACATCATGTCGAGAGGGGGGCCTCTGGACAGAGATTGGACGTTACACCCGGACTTGGTCTCTCAAATCTGGTCCAGGTTCAGGAGGGCCGAGGTGGACTTGTTCGCGACGCGAGATAATTCACAGTGCCTCCTGTTCTTCTCCCTGAGTATCCTCGACACCCCACCATTGGGGTGGACGCGTTTGCTCACAAACCATGGCCGAAGGTATTGAGTTATGCTTTTTCTCCTGTTCCTCTGCTATCCACACTGCTGGAAAGAGTACGAGAGGAGGGAGTGCCAGTCATGCTGATTGCTCCAGAGCGCGTGAACGCTCCATGGTTTCCGGTCCTGCAGCAGCTGTCAGGCCGCTCCTGGAAACTTCCTTGGAGAGACGACGCTCTCCTGCAGGCAAGTGGTGCAATAACGAGCCCCCCGGTGATAGGTCAGCATCTGTGGGCCTGGATGCTGAACGACAACGTTTAGAAAACCTTGGTTTCTCTAAAGACGCCATTAGTACCATTCAGGGCTCACGTGCACTGTCTACAATAGCTGTTTACGCTTAAAAATGTGCAGCTTTTCAGCGTTGGTGTGTGGAGAGACATCTGGACCCATGTTCATGTCACCTGGGTCCAATTTTATCTTTCCTACAACTATTGCTAGACAGAAATTTGGCTTTCAGCACCATTAAAACATATGCTGCGGCAATTTCATCATGTCATGAGGGGTTTCATGATAGAACCGTGTTTAATCATCCCCTAATGAAACGTTTTTTGAGGGGTGTGTGCCGTCTTAGGCCAGTTTCACGGTCCTTGGCTCCTCATTGGGACTTGGTTACTGTGTTTAACGCACTAACTAAGGATCCTTTTGAGCCTCTAAATGAGGTTCCACTAAAGTTCCTGTCATTTAAAACGGCTCTGTTGTTGGCTCTTACGTCAGCTAAAAGAGTAAGTGACCTTTCTGGACTGTCTGTTTATCCTTCCTTCTTAAAAATACAAGGCGATGGGAGTTCTGCTGAACTTAGGCCTAATCCAACATTCACGCCTAAGGTCATAACATCTTCATTCAAGTCCAGGATCATCACACTGGACGGGTTTTGCCTTCCTCCTCACTCTAAACCAGAGGAGGAGCAGCTCCACTTGCTTTGCCCGGTCCGAGCTCTCAGATGTTATGTAGAACGCACTGATGCAATACGTAAATCTGATAAGCTCTTTGTACATTTCAGAGAAGGCTCTCAGGGTCAACCTTTGACCCCCTCAGCGGTTGTCGCATTGGTTGTGTGAGGCCATCTCCCAAGCTTACAGCTCAGCTGGTCTACAGCCTCCCGAGGGCATTAAAGCTCATTCCACTCGAGGAATGGCGACTTCCACTGCCTTGGTCAACGGTCTGTCGGTACAGGATATCTGCTCTGCAGCTTCCTGGTCGTTAGTAACTCCATTCGTTTTTATCTGCGAGATGTCTCCAGCTCCTCTTTGACACATTCTGTCCTCAGGGTTGCAGCGGAGTAAAAACTTTCATTATCAATAAAACTATTGATTAAATGACATAGTCGTTTATTGATGGGCGATACCGTACAGCGGAGTCAGCCGAGTGTGTGGCTCTTGCTGCTGACTCTGTTTTTTCTTCTGATGTTGTGTTCACCATCAGTATCAGGTTGCGCACTTGCTAGTCCCTTCAGTAAGGGTGGCGGTTGCCAGGTTGTTTTGGTTCCAGTCAGACCCAGTGAGGCATGGACCATATCCTGCTTCGCCTTTAACCCACTAGGGCATGGCTTAAAGGGCGACAGCCTGCATGAAATATAACGTTGGTTACGTACTGTAACCCCAGATTATATGAATGCAGGCGGAGCCCTTTAAGCCCCTGGGCCTCTTGATTCTTTTTGGTGAAAATTTTTTACCTTATTGGGAGCCGATTCTCGGTCAGCAACAGAATAAATAGCAGACCGAGGCAGGGCCCACGGCAGGTGGGCGTGGACTAGAAGTCTTCAGTGACTGGCGCGAAGCGCAGGGGTAAACCCACTAGGGCGTGGCTTAAAGGGCTCCGCCTGCATTCATATAATCTGGGGTTACAGTACGTAACCAATTTACATAAGTTTAAAAATATGATTAAGGTAAAATTGTGGGTAAAGTATTATACCATGGGAAGGATATTTAATATTTTGTTTCATTTGAGATTGTTCAATCCTACACTGTGAACCCAAATTTTCTTTTACATAAACAAGTCAAGCCGAAGGTTGACTTACCTCCTGAATTCAGCGTCTTTGATGTCCGTCGTTCCTTCACTCGCCGCCACAGATGCCTTGTTGCTATCAATCATGACGCCAGCGATCAGTATCCATTTTGTCCCCCCGTGAGGACTGAAGCGAGGCTGCGTTAAACAGAACCTCCGCCCGCTCGCTCGAGCTGAGAGTGACGTAACTGGCTGCGTTCCAACCCGTGCAGCACTGTTTAACGCCAGATCGATCACAAATAAAACTTTTATATTAAGTGATCTGATCTCAACTCATCGTCTGGATCGTTTTTGATTACTGAAACTTGGCAAAAAGCTGGAGACAACAGCTGCTTCTCTGAGCTTCTCCCAAATGGCTACGCCCACCTGAGCGCTCCGCGTGGGGCAGGAAGAGGGGGAGGGCTGGCTGCAGTCTTCAATGAGGCGTTCAAATGCCGTTTGTTGCCTCAGAAAAACTACACCAGTTTTGAAAGCATGCTTTTTGTGCTGGAATCTGCTAAACCTCTTCTGTGTGGCCTCTTTTATAGGCCCCCTCAATACAATAAAAACTTTCTCAGTGAGTTTTCTGAACTACTGGCTGACCTACTGCCAAAGTTTGACTCTTGGCTTTTCTGTGGGGACTTCAACGTGCACACCTGCTGCCCAAGTAATCAGCTTGGATGTGAGTTTCAGGACCTCCTGGACTCTTTTAACCTGTCGCAGTCGGTCTCGGGGGCCACACACAGCCAGGGTCATACACTGGATTTAATTATCTCCCACGGCCTTCAAATACCTGCTGTGGAGATCCTGGACACCTGTATTTCAGACCATTTTCCCATATTATTTGAATTTTTCACCTCTCCTGCACCGAAGGCTATTCTCCCAGCACGTTTCTGCCGCTCCATCACCCCATCCACTCCAAGTCAGTTCACTGATGCCTTTAAGAGCACTGAATTTTGCTCAGCTGTCAGTCTGGACCCATTTCTACATCCTGAGGACTTCATCACCTCCTTCCATCACACCTGCACGACGATCTTGGACTCCATCGCTCCTCTCAAACAGGCATCTTACAAACCACCCCCATGGCTCAACGAATTGACGCGAGCTCTTCGACAACGTTGCAGAAAAGCAGAGCGAATATGGAAGCGCGACCGGCTTCATGTATCTCAGGGAATACTGAGAGACTGTCTCTGTGAGTATCATAATGCTGTGAAACAGGCCAAATCACAGTACCTCTCCAATTTAATCTCCACCAGCTCCAACCGGCCGAGGACGCTTTTCAGCACACTCCAGTCTGTTATCAATCCATCTGTCAATGTTCTGAAAACTGCCACACAGTCTACCTGCGATGACTTTCAGAGCTATTTTGTCAACAAAATAGACTCTTTCAGGCAGAACATTGTCAACCCATCAAACATTGTCCAATCATGTGCGTCTGCAATAACCACCGCTGTTTTTGACCAATTTGACCTGGTCTCACTGCCTAACCTCACCAAGGTGGTTCAGCAGATGAAACCAACTAACTGTTCTCTGGACATCATTCCCTCTAAAATGTTCAAACAATCCTTTGATGTAATTGGTCCTTGTGTTTTGTCATTTATTAACAGCTGTCTATCTTCAGGTTTTGTGCCATCTGCTTTCAAACATGCTGTGGTCAGGCCTCTTCTCAAAAAACCAGGCCTAGATCCTACAGCTCTCTCTAATTTCAGACCAGTTTCACATCTGTCATTTCTATCAAAGGTCCTAGAAAAGATTGTTTTTATTCAACTTCAATCTTTTCTAGAACTCAACAACCTGTTTGAAAAATTTCAGTCAGGTTTTCGAGCTCGTCACAGCACTGAATCTGCACTGCTCAAAGTACAGAATGACATTCTTCTGTCCCTGGATGCAAAAAACCCTGCTCTGCTGGTGATGTTAGACCTCTCAGCAGCTTTTGACACCGTCGACCATCAGGTACTAATCAACCGCTTGTCTCAGCTGGTTGGCCTCCAGGGAGCTGTGCTTGAGTGGTTCAAATCTTACCTGTCTGGGAGAACTTTTTCTGTCATGATAGGCGATCTGTCCTCCTCTTCATCAACCCCTCTGACCTCTGGCGTACCACAGGGATCTATTCTAGGGCCAGTCCTCTTCTCTCTTTACATGCTGCCATTAGGATCAATCATTGCACGTCATAACCTGTCTTTTCACATGTATGCAGACGATTTACAAATCTATCTGCCAGTCACTCCCAACCCCTCACTCAGTTCAAACACTCTTGTCAACTGCTTAAATGACATTAAGCACTGGCTCTCTCAAAACTTCCTCCACCTAAACACAGATAAAACTGAATGCATTTTATTTGGTGCACCTGATGACACCAACAACATCCTTCCCAGTCCCAGTGTTGGTTTTCCCCTCCCCCACTTCAACCCGGTGGTCAGAAATCTTGGAGTGCAGCTTGACTCCAACTTAAAGTTTGATAAACAGATCAGTTCTGTTGTCAAGACCAGCTTTTTCCAGCTCCGTCTGCTCTCCAAAGTCAAGTCATTTCTCAGCCGTGGTGATCTGGAGAAGGCCATCCATGCCTTTGTGACCTCCAGACTTGATTATTGTAATGCTTTATATGTTGGTATTAATCAATCCTCCATCTCCCGTTTACAGCTTGTACAGAACTCTGCCGCGCGCTTTTTGACCAACACACGAAAATATGAACACATCACTCCTGTCCTGTCCTCTCTACACTGGCTCCCGGTTCAGTTCAGGATACAGTTCAAGCTGCTCCTGTTTGTTTTCAAAGCTCTGAATGGACTTGCTCCTCTGTACATCTCAGAACTTTTGAAAGCCCATCAGCCCGGCAGAGCTTTACGCTCTGCCAGTCAACACCTGCTGGAGGTGCCTCGCTCAAGGTACAAACAATGGGGAGACCGGTCATTTTCTGTTGCCGGCCCAAAAGCCTGGAACAGCCTCCCCCTTGAGCTGCGTGCCACCTCTGATCTGACTCTGTTCAAAACCAGACTGAAGACCCACTTGTTCAAAAAAGCTTTCAGTGTGTAACTTTTATTACTTTTGGTATTTTAATATGTAGCATTTTTTTTATTTCCATTGCCTTTTTATTTCCACTTGTTCAAAAAAGCTTTCAGTGTGTAACTTTTATTACTTGTGTTATTTTAGTATGTAGCATTTTTTATTTCCATTGCCTTCTTTTATTGCTGTTGTTTCTTATTCTATTTTCATTGATTTATTGTTCCAGTTTATTCATCTTTTTATCCTGTTAAGCACCTTGGTCAATGCAAGGCATTGTAGGAAGGTGCTATACAAATAAAGTTTATTATTATTATTATTATTATATTATTATTACTAATCTTTTTGTTATTTTGCAAAAGGCAGGACTATTACTAAACAATATGTGAATTGTAAACTACTCAAAATGAGTAGCTGCTGTACTAATGGCTCTGAGTAGACAACTAATGTTTTTACCGGTTTGGGGCGGGCCTCGTCAGTGAACACCTGCCTGGTGCGCACAAAGAAGAAAAAAATGAAGAACCGTGAGCCCAGTGCATGTTTCTCCTGACTGTTTGCTACAAATCTCATTACTGTGACGAAGTGCGGAAATCAGGTCAGTCTAGTTGATGTAACGGTTTATCGACATATGTTAAGTGCTCAAATTTGATTCCATTTTTATTGTACTTGCTGGTAAAATAACATTTTTGTCGTGCTCATGTTAACGTTAGCTATAATGTTTCACCGGAGTTTCAACTGCATAATTTTTGCCCTACATTATAGCTACTTTGTAGTTGATCATCCTTTGTTATTATTTCGGGACTGAAGGAATTAGTACCATAGTTAATGACTGTAGCAAACAAAAGCGAACTGCCCCTCACAGATAACTAATGCTATTAGCAGTTAGCTATAAGTTAGCTTCCTGTTGCTTACAGAATAATTTACCACATGCTTCCTGTTGCTTACAGAATCATTTACCACATGCTTTAATTTTTTTTTACTTCGACGGGGAACATTCAAACCAAGGGCTGTTGGTTCTTACAAGCATTCCTGGTGATTTAGTGAATTTTTCTTTTATTATGTGTTAGTTCATTAAATTCTTTTCTTAGTTTCTCTTTTTTGTCTAACCGCCATATTGGATTTGTGCGCTAAATGGAAGACAAAACAAAATGTGGACCTAACCCTCATAGCAGAGGACTCCGGGGCAGACCCGTTTAGGTCCGCCCTGCGTCCGCCTTGCGCGTCTACGTTTTGTGCCTCTGGAGCAGCTCTGCTCCGGAACAGGGCTACAGCAAGACAGTCGAGCAACCCCTACACTGTCAACGTAACAGATCCGGCCGTGATTCGTGGGGCATAGGTTGCTTCAGGCGTTTTGGATTGCTCCACCTGCCTCATTTGAATCAGCTCTCTGAAGCGGATGTTCATTTGCGCGCGCGCTTTTTTTAAACCAATCTTCAGTTATGGGCGTCGTTCGAGCTGGATGCAGCTACAGAGAGAGACGTCTCCTTCGGTGGATTAACTTCTTGCACTGTAAGTAAACTGTCCAAACTGTTATGTGCTTGTTTGTGCAGATGAAAGTGGGAATTCCGGTTGATTGGCGAGATTTTACTTCAGAGAAATTAAAATTTGAACCCCACGATGAGCACTTACTACAAACTATTTTCTTCTGCTCTTTAAACTGTTTGCTAGCATTGTATTCTGGTCGTTTGTGGGTTTCACATGCTTTATTTTAAGTGTTTTCTTTGAGCCACGTGACCCGACCGTGTTGGGCTAACTAACTGCTAACTCAAAAGCTAAGAATCAGGCGAGTCACCCTTGTTTTAAACGATGTTTCTGTTTCTTGACTTTGTTCTAGTGCTTCCTTGCTGGCTCTTGTTTTGAGCTTCATTCTTTGATGCGTTTTAAATTACGTGAATTGCGGGCGAGTGGTTCTGCCAGGTTCTTCGGGTTTGTGCTAAGCTAATAAGATTTGGTTTGGATCGACTCGGATTGAATTCACATTTAAGCTGAAATCAGGAGAATGGTTTTAAACAGTGTTTTATTTATTCATTTATTTTTTCTGCCCTTTGTTGATTTTTAGTTATTTTTCAGGACTTCTCGTTTCAATGAGAGCTAGCTTTCACTAGCCTTAGCACAGGCTTGGGGCCCGTGTAACAGAAGTGACTGCTTCGTTTGTAGATAATGATACATTTAACAAATGTTCTCATGTCGGTTCTGGAGGAGTGGTTCTGATCTGAAGAAAGCTCAAGTCTGTGCTTATGAAAAACCATTAACTAACCAGGCGCCCGTAAGCTGCACAGAGCTAATGCTAGTGGAGCTAGCTCACGTTAGCAGCCAGAAACAACATGGCTGCAGAGAACTGCATTGCCCCTCGCGTGAATGCTCCCAAGTTTTTTTTTTTTCATCATCCAGCTGCAAGTTAATTATATTACAGCACAGTGGACATGTGTCATTATATAGAAAATTTGATATCACCCTTACCCGTCTAATCCTTTGATATAGGAGGGGATATATTTTTTGACTAGGCCAACATTTCTAAAAATCCTATTTTTTTCCCAGTGGTCTAAGTAATATCACAATTTTCTGAGATACTGAATTTAGGGTTTTCATTAGTTATCAGTTATAACCATCAATATTAAAAGAAATAAACATTTGAAATACATCAGTCTGTATGTAATGAATTAATATACAGTAATATACACGTTTCACTGTTTGAATGGATCTACTGAAATAAAACTATTATTTAAAGTCAAACTGTTATAAAGCATTTGATTCATGTTGTCTTTGCAGTTCATTGTCCAGCTGAAAGTGCACATGTTCATTTTTGTGTTGCTGTAATTTCTACACAGCTCACATTGTGGACTTTCCTCATGGATGGACAAGTGTCCACTCTGTCCTGCCTCTGTCGTCCTGCTTGCTACCTAGCTTCGCTGCTGTCCCATCAGTTTGTCAACATCAACAGTGAGTAGAAGTTGTTCTCTGTCTGTTTTTCATGTCGTCTTTGCAGTTTATTGTCCAGCTGAAAGTGCACATGTTCATTTTTGTGTTTTGCTGTAATTTCTACACAGCTCACATTGTGGACTTTCTTCATGGATGGACGTCTGTCCTGCCTTCCTCAGTCATCCTGGACGTCAGTCCTGCCAGTCTCTGGTGTCCTGCCAGCTGCCTCCATCACCTGTGTGTCAACACCTTCTGCCTCTATTACTGCTGCAAAAACAAAAAAACACCTTTTCTGATGGACAGAACTGCTCAGGACCACACACCTGAACTCACACCTGGCCTAAAATGCTCCTATCATTCATTGTTGAGCACTGGCTAAGCAGTTCCATTTGATCCAGGTTTGAACTTGAGAAAAACATCAGTGTCTACCTACACTTCAGTCAAAAATTTTGTTTACTATTTCTGCTGCTTCTAGCTTTTTTAGAGTTCATGGACTTCTTTTTCATGCACTGCACACCAAGGCACTGGTTTCAAAAACATGATGGTTGCAACATGTTTCTGATGGATGTGATTTTATGCTAATTTGGTGCTGATTCATGTCAATAGCTGCTGCTGGATGGATGGATGTGAGTTGCTGCTGCTTTTTGATGTCAACAGTTGCTGCTCTTTGAGAAGTGTCCAGCCGAAACAGTTGCTCACATGATCAATGAGGACCATTAGCAACTGGTTTCGGCTGTTATCAGCCAACTGGTTGCTCCACTGTGAGAGGGTGCTATTTATAAGACTGAGCTACATACAGCAGCTCAGACTGAGGAAGTCTTTCGGATGAAAGACGAAACGTTTCTACAATTTTTTTGCTTCGTTTTGTTTTTTGAATGTTCAGAGGACCAGACTTAGCTTTTTTAGATTTTTCTACCTGGATTCTACATGGATTACAGCTACTAAAAAACAATCCCACTGAGTTCTTAAAACCTAATTTTGTAAGTATACATTTTGTTTGTAATGTGCAACTTTTGTAATTTTACTTTTATTGTATAATTTGAACGAGCCAACATTGACAAGTAACCTGTCTACAGAAACTTCTATCTTTGACCTGCAGACAGCTATAAGACAGCTAGATTGTGAAACATTCGTTTTTCTGCTTTATGACATTGGCAGTTTCAATGTCACCTTTTTTTTGTAGCAGCATATCCCTATTTTTTTTCATTGTGTGTTTTCATATTTTGGATCCCTGATAGTGCATGAGAGAGGTAAGGATGAAGGAAAGGCTCTGTAAGAGTTTATTTGTATAGGACAGGAACCTTTTTAGAGTTATATTTTAATAACATGATCCTGTGTAATATTTGTATAGCTCATTATGCACCCAATTTTTCTTAAATTCTAAAACAAATTATTACCATATCACTCAAACACCAACTGCACAAAAAGGTGGATGAAGTGGGTGAGGAGTTTGCCCACTGTCTGCTGAATATGAAACACAATCTCAAGTAACCCTGACTAACCCCGTGTTTATGTGCAGTGGGGACTGCGATGGTCCCATATTAAATAATATTATATAAAAAATTTTTTTTTTTAAAGTTTTCCCTTTTCAGTCAAATAATGACAGAATGGACCAAGAAGATCCCTCAAATAGTCCTTAGACCAATATTGATTTTACAATGTTTATTGTTAGAAATTTTCAAAATGCTTGACCAAACAGTAGTTATCATTATGTTAGCATAAACTGTATTTGATACAATTCCTGTTCCGTCATGGTGGTCTGTTGTAGTTCAGCAATTTTATTCCCTAATGGTTATATTTATGGCAATCATTTTTTGATTATCTTTAGGCTGGTGATGAGTTTATTTGGCCAAATGGACGTTGGGACCTTGTTGCTGAATCCTGAATCCTGAAGGTGTGTCTCCCCTAACATCAGATATTCACCCGGCGAGCCTGAAAATCGTCAATGAGGGCAAAATTTTTGTGGAAAAGCTTATGACCCTGCCAGAAGCTGTGAACTCCATGTAAAATCAGAAATACCCTCCAGTTCATTCAACATGTACTGTATTCCCCTCCCATTTGAGAAGTATTGAGTTGAAACTGAGAATTCAAACACAGAAAATTCAACTACTTGTGTAAAAATGCTGCAGGTACTCTACTTTTGCTTAGATGGGGGGGAAAAAAATCCTATTTAGCAGCAAGAAGTTTATTGTTTTACTGCTGAGGTTTAGTTTGTAGCAGTCTTTCAAATACAAACATAATGTGAACAAGTGTTGTAATGTAACTGTTACACAGAAACTTTCCTATTCATCATTACTTGTTTAAAAAAATTGTTAGTGCCACCATGCTAGTTAATTTTTTTAGGACTAATTTACAAGAGAGACCTGTCTAACTAAAGAATGATGACAACAGTAACAGTAGAATTTCCTTAAGCAATTAACAATAGACAAACAGAGAAATACAGATTTTTTTTTATTAAAAAAATATTTTTTTTTAATTACATTTTTTTAATGTATTTTTATTTAATATTTTTTTTATTTATTTATTTAATTATTTTTTTATCATTAAGGCTTCTAAATAAAAGAACAAGGGACACTTTTTTTAAAAGACAATTTACCTGTCGAAGCCATTGAAGGGTTCCATGTTAGTCTTTTGATCAGATTAATGATGTAAATGATAAAGGGTACCTCAGATCATAAGATGTTATGTAAGCATGTTCCCCTTTGCACAAGATTAACATTTTTAATTTACCTAGATTAAAAGCAGTGGCGGCTCCAGAGATATTTATCTGCAGGTGCTAAGGGGGGGCTAAGCATTTTACTGAGGGTGCTATGAAGGATCATTTGTTCTTTCAGTTCTCAAGGTCAATGTGTATTAACGGTCATTCACATCACATGTGGTACATAAGGTGGAACGAAACTATGTACACAGGATCCCAGTTACATCCAACAAAAATACAAATTGTAACGAAAATCGGTGAAAAGATCCGAGACCTGAAATAAAAATACATTAAGCACTACTAGTACGAAACAATGCGCCAAACAACAGCAGCACGAACATGAGTCGTGTGAGCAGATGAGGACGAGTGAACACAGCAACATGAAATAGATCAGCAGCATGAGATCAGCAGCACATAACCAAATGGTATTACAGTGATTTGTTTTCACAGTGATACTCCTGACTAGGGGTTCATGAGTCTAACAACCTCGGGGTAGAAGCTTGTAGCCATAACGAAGAGTGAGATGGAGGAAGAAGGGTGACACCTTTTCCATCTCAGCCCCACTACATTTGTTTTATTTATTTTTCATTCATTAAAGTGGGACACCGTCTGGTCAGTTTACTGACCAACAACAACTTTATCAATATATTCTACTTCAGTGATAATAATAATGAACCAGTCAAGGCTTAATTATCTTGTCTAAGGCAAAATTAACTCTTTGAACAGGAATTATTTCAGTTTTGTACGCGCATGAATTCAGATACAGTTAGACTATTTTAATAAACAGCTTTTTTTGATTTTGGTTGAAAGTAGTTATTTAAAGTGATCAGATAAAATCATTTATGAACACTGCAAGTCAGGAAATGATTTAGGGCGGCCGTGGCGTAGTGGTAAGGGCAGTCGTCTCCTGATCGGAAAGTTGGCGGTTCGACTCCCGGGACCTGCACCATGTGTCGTTGTGTCCTTGGGCAAGACACTTAACCCCGAGTTGCTCCCGGTAGGATTGGAAAGCACCTTGCATGGTAGTCTGCCGCCACCGGTTTATGAATGTGTGTAGCATTCAATATATGTGTAGCACTTTGAGATTTTCAGTAATGAAAAGTGCGTTATAAATTGAATTAATTATTATTATTATTATTATTATCAAGTTGCATTAGCTAAAAATGGCATAACCAGAGGCATCATGCCAACAGTTTCTGCTCCTTACTGGGTCAGTGTTGAGAGCATCACTCATCTTTCTGGGCTTCAGCTGGTGGATCAGATAGTTTTTTTAGTTTTTTTAGTTTTTTTACTCAATATAATCACTGATTTTTTTTTTATTAGTTGTGTTTTGCAAGGAAAACATCACAACAACCACATGTTAAAGAATATTAACTCAGATGAAAAAGAAAATAATCTGATATTTTCTTGGGGGTGCTGGGACTTTTCCAGGGGGAGCTATAGCACCCCCTAGCTCCCCCCTAGAGCCGCCTCTGATTAAAAGTAAAATGGTTAATTTGGTAAAACGTTTGAAATCCATTTTTGTAAAGGCTTAAATGCATGTAAAGGCTTAAATGCAGAATTGTATTGACTTAGCACTTTACTCAGATTTAGTTTTGTACTAAAGTTTAAACTCTTTGACATGGTGAAATGTGTACTCAGATTTACATGTTCAGATTTAGTTTTGTACTAAAGTTTAAACTCTTTAACATGGTGAAATGTACTCAGATTTACATGTTTAAAATGTTACTATTGCACTATTTTTGCAATAAATTTGTTAAAAAAAATGTCATTTTTAGTGTAAGAAACAACAGGTAGTATACAGACAATTATTGTGTAATGTTAAAAAAATCTAATTTATTATTATTACGGGGCGGCCGTGGTGTAATGGTAATGGCAGTCGACCCCCGATCAGAAGGTTGGAGGTTCGAATCCCGCGTCCGCCCACCATGTGTCGTTGTGTCCCTGGGCAAGACACTTAACCCCGAGTTGCTCCCGGTAGGTCTGGATGGCGCCTTGCAAGGCAGGCTACCACTACTGGTGTATGAATGTCTGAATGAATGGGTGGATGGCTGGTATTGTAAAGCGCTTTGGGGCTCCTCACAGGGGGCTGGAAAGCGCTATATAAATAAGCTCCATTTACCATATTATTTACATTTAATATTTCTAACTAATAAACATGAGAAATGAATACTGATAAACATGAGAAACAAATACTGATCATCATGGGTAATGATTTCTGATATATATGATTAATGGTCGAGTTAATTACTCGTAAACAATGGTTTAAAAAAGTTTTTGGTAAAAGATCATCTTGGACACAAGACTATGTAAACAGAGCTTCTTTTGTTTTTGATTTTGTAAAAACTGGACATCCCCTCGCAATCACTTTCCGTATTCGGCTTTAGTAATGATTACTAATTTGGGTTTACAGTGCAAGTTGTTTGTAGTTCATTTATTTAAAATTTCAAAATTTTTCCTCTTCTTTCTGCGCCTTTTTTCAGTGTTTTTTTAATATATTTTATGAATTTGTTTTCATTTAATGAATGAATAAAATAAATGCATTTCTCAAAATACTAGTATTTTTCTAAATTAAAATGGCACCCCATAATGATGACTTTCATATGATAGCACTCTGTATGTTCCTCAACTTTATAGTCACATTAATTAATTGATACTGGAACATTTGCTGGGGCTACATGGTTGAGCAGTCGGCACAGGTTCATGAGTTTGTCGGGGTGTTTCTGGATATAAGTTTGAAAGTTTACTATGGTGTGAATTTATACATGAATTAGAAAATAAAATTTATATTTTCCTCCTTTTATCATGTTCTATGAGTTTGTTGGACCCAGGGTGCAGATAGACATGAAGGAACTCAAGGGTAAAATAAAGATTTAAAATAAAGATGGATAAATTTTTTGTTGTATAAATAAAAAAATAAAAAAAGGTTGACGGTGCAGCATAACAAAGCTAAATAAGAACACAGAGAGCCATGGAGGAACAGAACATGATGGCTATGGGATGCACAATCACCAGTGAACAAACAAAATGACAAGGTACTTAAACAGGCACTAACGAGACACAATGATGAACACCTGTGGAAAAACAATGAGGATCAGGTGGTAGCAGAAGGAGCTACATTAGAGCTGACTACATAAAGATGTTAAACTGGGTAAGCTGAAAACACAAGTAAAACAGATTCAGAATAAACTAAACACAATAATGACAATAAGACCTAAACACAAGGATCCTGACACTTTTGCTATCAAGCCATCTGGTTTATGATTTTTTTAAAGGTAGCAAATGTGAGTTTTATTTGCAAGCAGCTTTTCTAATGGATATAGGATGTTTACACAGTAAGTGTTTTAAGCATTTAAGTTTAACATTTTTAACAAGCCATGGACCCAAAGTATTTGGAGAAACTCTCCACTACTCAATGAGATTATATAAAATGTCCAAACCTTCTTTTTATTCTTCAGACATGAATCACACTCATTAACGCATTAGGTTCACTGAAATAAAAGTAATGAGCCATATTCATTAGACTACTTATATAACTAATTAGGTGTAATATTACATGAACAAGGTCATAAATTTAATTACTCTAGCTTACATAAAGAACTGAGCCTTCAGAACACATCTTATACAGATTGTTGAAAGAAAAAAACCAAGGCTTTGTGAAGTAAATCAGATAAAATAAACAAATCCTGGAGTAAAAATGTTTTTTTAAATGGCAGAAAATAAATTTCAGTGGTTAATTCATTGTAAGTAAACAGCTCTACAGTCTCTTGCAGTATAAGCACAGTAGTTCTGACATGTGTATGCGCAGGCTGTAATATTGGGGTGCCATGTCAGCTGCTGGTCCACTGTGTTTTATCAAGGGCAGGGTCAATGCAGCTAGCTATCAGGAGATTTTGGAGCACTTCATGCTTCCATCTGCTGAAAAGCTTTATGGAGATGAAGATTTCATTTTTCAGCATGACCTGGCACCTGCTCAGTGCCAAAACCACTGGTAAATGGTTTACTGACCATGGTATTACTGTGCTCAATTGGCCTGCCAACTCTCCTGACCTGAACCCCATAGAGAATCTGTGGGATATTGTGAAGAGAAAGTTGAGAGACGCAAGACCCAACACTCTGGATGAGCTTAAGGCCGCTATCGAAGCATCCTGGGCCTCCATAACACCTCAGCAGTGCCACAGGCTGATTGCCTCCATGCCACGCCGCATTGAAGCAGTCATTTCTGCAAAAGGATTCCCGACCAAGTATTGAGTGCATAACTGAACATAATTATTTGAAGGTTGACTTTTTTTGTATTAAAAACACTTTTCTTTTATTGGTCGGATGAAATATGCTAATTTTTTGAGACATGAATTTTGGGTTTTCATGGGCTGTATGCCAAAATCATCAGTATTAAAACAATAAAAGACCTGAAATATTTCAGTTGGTGTGCAATAAATCTAAAATATATGAAAGTTTAAAGGTATTGTGACATGATGTTGGAAATTTGCATATTTGTCAGAACATATATATCTTATATCATTCAGCTCTGTTCGTTTTTGCAAAATAAATTATAAATATATTAAAATTTCATTCCAAGTTATGTTAGTTTTTTCTCTGGGACACGCCCCTAAAAATCCGCGCATTTCCGCAAAACGTCATGTGACGTGACAACGGGAAGGCACGCTCCAACGCGCATTTAAATAATAATGGCGGAGCATGTCCGATTGCGTTTGAGATCTATCATTTTAAAACAGTAAATCATCCAAAACTCTCATTAATAAACCCTCCCCGAATAAAAAGAAATTACAGATGTTACCTGATCGCGCAGACATAATTAAAAATACATAAATAGCAACGTGGCCTGTATCTCGGCTAGTGTTTTAGCAGCTATCTCGGCTTAGTCCCGGTCGCGTCTGAGATCTATCATTTTAAGACAGTAAATCATCCAAAACTCTCATTAATAAACCCTCCCTGAATAAAAAGAAATTACAGATGTTACCTGATCGCGCAGACATAATTTAAAAATACATAAATAGCTAAGTGTTTGCTCCTGTATCTCGGCTAATGTTTTTTAGCAGCTATCTCGGCTTAGTCCCGGTCGCGTCTGAGATCTATCATTTTAAGACAGTAAATCATCCAAAACTCTCATTAATAAACCCTCCCTGAATAAAAAAACTTACTGATGTTACTTGATCGCGCAGACATAATTTAAAAATACATTATTAGAAAAGTGTGTGTGCTACTGATTCGGCTAGCTTGTTAGCAGCGAACATAAAGAATCTGCCGTGATAATTGGCTTTATACACTCACAGTGTATAAAGTAAAACAACATGAACTCACGTAAAATATATAGTTTATAATCTAAAACACTACACACCTCCGATTATGTTTACACAAAGACTTACTCATCTCCTGGACAGTCTTCCGACGGTAGCTTCCCTGCGTTGTTTTGACGTGGTAGCTCCTGTGGCACTTTCTTCTGTAGATTTTCTTTTAAAAATAGTAGGAATAGCATCCGGTTTTAAAAGTCTTCTGAATCTTACTGGTAATCCTAAAGATTCTTTTATACCAGGTCTTTCCTGAAAACAATCGGCAGTAAAATGGTCGCTGCAGACATACGACTCTTAGTAGGAACCCACCGGTCCTTGTCTGGTCCATTCTTGTCGAAGTTTCTCATCTTTTGGAAATTTGTGAAGGCTCACTTGTTCACTGCTGATATTAGAACACCCAAATGCGCTACAACGTGACGGCATTTTTCAAGTTACACAAATAAAAGAGGTGATCCTTCAGGAAATGAATATGTATGGCAAGCAGTTAAAAAACACCAGACAAACGGGCAAGGCTCTGCCTTCTGCCCGTTGTCACGTCACTGATGACGTATTGCGGAAATGCGCAGATCTTAAGGGGCGTGTCACAGAGAAAAAATTACCATAACTTGGAATGAAATTTTAATATATTTATAATTTATTTTGAAAAACGAACAGAGCTGAATGATATAAGATATATATGTTCTGACAAATATGCAAATTTCCAACATCATGTCACAATACCTTTAATTTTTATCATTACATTATGGAAAATAATGACCTTCATCACAATATGCTAATTGTTTTAGAAGGACCTGTATGAACACAAAAGGGAAATGGGAAAAATAATACTGTATCAGTACAATTGTTAATTTGAAAGAAACCAATAAAAATCAACATTAGAAGGATATTTACATCAGGGTGTGTTTTTTTTATATTTTTTATATCACTCTATCTCTACTATGAAATCCTATTCAGGAAGTAATGACCCAGACACTGTACACCAAACTGTTAATGTGTACTGTAGTCACACTCTGACACAATAAAAGTCCGAAAACTTCCTGTAGATAGCATCCAGTTTTTTATTGTCCAGAGGTAGACGAGCATCTCCTCGGCCTCGTTTCCCCCCTCGAAGATTGCTGACAAGCAGAGTCTCCGCTGGAAAGACTGCTGTGAGCAGATGCCTCACAAATACTGTAGCCGAGTTTGCATTAATAGCATAGGCCCAACCCAAGCCAGTTTCTCTACCATCACTCCAGTCCCAGGATGAATCTCCACCTGTTTAATGGAGACATGCAAAAGGTGCATTTAAGATATAGTGATGAATGTTTTTATTCATTCTTTATTAATCAATCACCTTAGATGACAGGGGATCCCTTGTTGATTGACTGACCGACTTGCATGGGGAGCTTGAGGGTGTAGGTCTGGGGAGGGACGGCAGTGAATCTGCAGATGATGGACCAGGCCTGGACTGCAGAGAACTTTCAGGTGGCAGTTGTGGTGCGTTCAGTTCTGAACTGTACCTCTTAGGATGTTCAGCTAGATTAATTACAGTCTTCATAGACTTTAGGAGTACAGGCAGATCTGTACCAATTAGATAAAAAAAATATTGTTCTTTATTACAAAGTTCAGTTTTGTAAAAACAGATTAAATTATTTGAATTTTATTGGCTGTGTAATTGTTAAAAGAGTGAAGTGATACCTTCAACAAACAACTCTCTCAGTTAAGCTTTCTTTTCTTTCAGGTCCAGGATCTCCCGCTTCAATTCAATCACTGTCCGACTTTCCTCATGTTGAATGACTGAAGGCGGAGTATCACTGTACATGGTGAGGAATTCCTCTGCAGGGTCCTTCCTAGTGAGAGCTTTTGGCTTCTGTGTACGCAATGATATTGAGAGAACTGTCATATTTGTATGATACCGAACTCTAATAGTAAAAATAAAATTTATGTCACCTTAGCTTGAGTCAGAATCTGAGTCTCATCTGGATCTGAGCTGTCAGAATTATGTTGGTATTTTAGAGGGCGGACAGATACCCTCTTGGTCAGCTCTAAAGATTCCTTTCCCCTCAGCAGTGCATTGAGTTTGCGTGTCGACTCATATCGTGTACCTAAATAGCAAAGGAATAAAACGGACAACTACAATGAATGACAAACTACTTACTATTTGAGAGTACTTTTTGTTTCACCAGTGTACTTTAAGTTTTTAGACAGTTGCACAGCTGTACACTGTTTTTTTATTCCTGAGTAGATAACAGACAGAGTAAATAAAGCAAAGGAAACAGAATTTTAACTGGGTGTTTGTGGAACCACTGCACTGTGATGTATGATTGCATTTACCATTGTCATATAAATATCTGACACTGTTAGCATACCAATATAAGTCAGTGTTTCCCTTATCATTATATAAGCGGGGAGCACTGCCCCGTCAAATGAACCGAGCGCCTCCTCAACAGAACCCTCCACCCCCCAGCTCATGTTTATCTGTCTCACCCTCCCCCACCCAAAAAATAACCAAAAACTGTCTGTATAGACAGCGTGCGGCTGACATGTGTCAGTCTCTCTCCTCTGCCCTGCTCCAAACTAAAACTGTTGGTGCAAACAGCGCGCAGCTTTATCTCTGCCTCCCCCCCTTTTCAAACATGTCAGTATAAGTGCCGCGCAGCTCAGGGTGTGTCTGTCCGTCCTTCCGTCTCCCCCCCCAGACAACAATCACAGACAAGATGAGTGCTCCGCCATGGCAAGTTTTCTAGGGGAAACACTAAGTTGTGTAAAGCTGTGGTCCACATAACTGGGTTATCAAAAATACTACTAACATTTCTACTATACAATATACTTAGCAACAATAACTTACCACTGACAAAAAATACAGTGCCCCGGTAGTAACGCCAACCTCCTCGCTGTTTCTTCCCATAGGGGCGGCCGTGGCGTAGTGGTAATGGCAGTCGTCCCCGATCGGAAGGTTGGAGGTTCGAATCCCGGTTCCCCACACCATGTGTCGTTGTGTCCCTGGGCAAGACACTTAACCCCGAGTTGCTCCCGGTAGGACTGGAAAGCACCTTGCATGGTAGTCTGCCGCTACCGGTGTATGAATGTGTGTAGCATTCAATGTGTGTAGCACTTTGAGATTTTCACTAATGAAAAGTGCGTTATAAATTCAATTCATTATTATTATTATTATGGATGGATGGATGATGGATGGAGCATGCATGGGTAGATGGATGATGGATGGATGGATGGATGCATGGATGGGTGATAATGATAGATGGATGGATGATGATGATGAATGGATACATGGATGGATGAATGGATACATGGATGGATGAATGGATACATGGGTGGATGGATGTTGTCTATGTCATCATGTCAGCTCCTCAGCTACAGGGTTTCTAGCAGCCAGCAGTCTTTTTCCCATCTCTAAACACTCCAACGTGCTCTGGCTGCGAGCGTCCACTTCACTCTTCCGACTCTGGTCATAGTTCATCAGCACCGCGACCGAGGACACGTCCCTGCAGGAACCACAGAGCACACAGGAAGTCAGACCTTGCAGTCAAGCGCTCATATCTGCTGAGCACATGGACATTTTATGAAACCGTTCAGAAGCAGGATGGTTACTCAGTTCAGCACCACCTGGGCTTTCCTCCTGTGTCGATGTGACAGATGATGGAGACATCATCTGTCATGAGCTGATCTCGAGCCATGATGAAGAATCGCCACTTGTCCATCTCATTGAAAGTAGCATAACAAGCTGAAATTAGCAGAAATAATTTAATTAGGCTGAAAGTAGCAGAAATTACTACAAAAACTTGATAACATTAGCTAAATATGCAAAAAAATACAGTGGCTGAAAAGGTAGAACAAGCTTAAATTAGCAAATAGGGTGAATATCAAATATTGTTTTATTTTGATTATTACAGCTGAAACCAAGTACTGCACACCCTGATGATCCAGCTATGAAAATGTAGTGATATTATTTAGACAGAATTTGAGTGAAATTTCGTTTTTGATGTAATGATTCAGTGCAGTAAAACATGCACATAACGTATGTTAGAATAAACATATGAAATAAAACAGATACTTAAAGGGACTCATCTTTTTTAAACTATAAGTACACTGTTAAAATAAATAGGGTGGTTAGACTTAAAAACTTGAGTTCAAAAGCTGCCTTAAAACCACAAGTTAACGCAACTTGAAATAATGTTTTTCTCCAACTTAGGATGGCAAGCTAGAAAAGTAGCCCAATTTATGATAAGTCATTGTTTAAATATGATACCATAAGTTGAAATGACTAACTATAGAACATTATTCATTCTCCAAAAATTGAGTACTCTTGTCAAGTAAAATTACAATCATATTCTATTTGAACTCAAATAATAAAGTTATACCCTTGTCTAATTAACGTTTACTTGTTGTATGAACTTCATACTCTGAGTTTAAAAAACTTGAAAATTTACATTATCCATTCATAAAAACTTGTTTTCATTGTTGTATGAACTTCATACTCTGAGTTTAAACAACTTGCAAATTTACATTATCCATTCATAAAAACTTGCTTTCATTTGTTAAAATAACAAACATTTATATATTCTTTCAACCCTCATTTTAAAGTTAAACTGACATACCAATTCCCTTTTTGAGTTAATTTAACTCAAGATTTTAAGGCAGCTTTTGAACTTAAAATAGCAATTAAAGTAAACAAACATTTCCAAATTTCACTTTCTCCACTAAGAATGCCAAGTTCACAATTTTTCTAAAATAATTACACCAAATACACTTCCAATTCAAATAACCATTTATTTTGATATTTTTCTTTCAAATGCAGATGAGACAAGCCGTAAAAGAAAACATTTGTCCAAGACCATCTGAAGTGTTGACATTTATATGACCGAAACTGACAAAAAAAATTTTTTGACAAATAAACACACACACACATATATATACATACATACATACATACATACATACATACATACATACATACATACATACATACATACATACATATATATACATACATACATATATATACATACATACATACATACATATACATACAT
>JBBPBX010014768.1:39828-50419 GCA_038048925.1 Garcialebias charrua | reverse complement strand
TATATATATATATATATATATATTTATATATATATATATATATATATATATATATATATATATATATAATATATATATATATATATATATATATATATATATATATATATATTTATATATAGCCGGCAGCGTTATCAATATTTGCACTACACTGCCAACTGAAAAGTAACAAAAATGATCCTAAAAGGATGAAATTACAAAAATCAAAGGATTTATTTAATACTTTACGTACATATATTCTATTCGGCCACGAAATTAACAAAAAATAGAATGATCTTTTAATCCCTAAAACCACGTTTAAATCTCAAATACACGGGTGTGTCGCCACCGCATTTATACATAAAAGTAACCCAAATACATGAAACTAACGACTCACCGTCGAATGGTTGACACAAAACACACAATAAAATCATCCGGCCACGTTAATTTGGCTTGAAACAGCTGGGTTCTCTACGGATTTATCCAAGAAACCAAGCACAACCAGCTAGAGTTAGCGTCCAGTTCACCTCTGATCCGGAAGATGTCAACATTCTATAGGTAGTCAACAGATTTAATGAAAAGTAACTAAAATACATAAAAATAACGACTCACCGTCGAATGGTCGACACAAAACACACAATAAAATCATCCGGCCGCGTTAATTTGGCTTGAAACAGCGGGGTTGTCTGCGGATTTATCCAAGTACCCAGCACAAACAGTAGCCACAGAATTAGCCCCTGAGTTAACCTCTGACCCGGAAGATGTCAAGATGGAATAGTCCATTTTTAGTAGGGGGATAAAGAAATCGACCGTTTTTTTTATTGCGTATTTAATGATCGTTTTCATCGTAACTATAATTATTTTTATGTTAAATGTACATTAACAAGCAGGATCAATGTTAGGGATGTAGGTGACTGGCAGGGGGGCGGCGGGGCCGGGGCCCCATGCTGATGGGATCCCCAGGCAACGGCATCATTTACCTACATGGTAGATCCGAGTCTGTTCTCCGCTCTGCTCCCCCTCCAACCCTCCCTCCTTTCTGCTCTTTACGTGGGGAAAAAGGTAAAACAAGCAGCATAAGAGCTTGTAAATAAGTTTATTGGTTTTTACTGATAGATAATTAGTTATTAGCGGTACTGCATTTTAAATAAAAATAGCACAAATCCGCTTATGAATTATAAAAGTTAGTCAATTCACAAAAACGCTGACAAAAAGTTTAGGTCACTGTAAGCGGATTAGCGCTTTAGCGCTCCCTAGCGTTCATCTGCCCACCACTGCATAGCGCCAAAAAAAAATAAAACCTAGCAAGTAATTGAAAGGACTATCAAGAAGTCTCCGTTCTTTAAGACAAACACAGTGTGATTTTTTTTTTGGTAAAAGCTGAGTCTGAACGGTAAATGACACTTACCGTACAGTCTTTTCAACTTTTTCGTCACTTTGAAAAGTAACAAGCAAACAAAGTAAGAGACTTCTTTCTTAACTTCACCATTTGGATAGCCAAAGTCAAGATAGAGGCAGCGCCAAATAAAACCCAATTGCAGGACATCAGCAACATTATATTATTACATGATATTTAGTAATAAAAATAAATTAATTGATATACCATTTTTAATTGATGGATCTGAGATTCCGAGAGTTTCTGAAGCGAAGTTCTTGGGCATCATCATTGATGAAAAATTGTCTTGGAAACAACATGTAAGTTCAGTTAAAGCAAAATTATCTAGGTCTATTGCGATATTTTGCAGAGTTAGAGATTTACTAAATGATAAGGCAATTTATTTGTTGTATAATACATTATTTGTGCCACACTTAATTTATGGTATTAGCGTTTGGGGTACGGCGTGTAAATCAATTACAATGCCTATTTTTATATTGCAGAAAAGAGCTGTTAGAATTATCACCAGAAAGAATTCTCATCATCCTTCAAGCATTTTGTTTTATCAAATGAAACTGTTGAAGTTTTATGATTTAGTTGATTATAATATATTGTTAGTTTTGTATAAAGCTCAAACTAATGCACTTCCTTCTAATATTCAGAAATGTTTTGTCAGAAGAACGAGTAATTATAATCTTAAGGGGACAAATGTATTTGTGAAGCCACCTTTTAGGACTAGTTCAAGGGGAAGATCTACCATAGTTCAAGGAATAGGGTTATGGAATGAATTGGAGTCTGATATTAAAGTGGTCCAATCATTGGTTGCATTCAAAAGAATGATTAAGTTTAAACGGTTAAAAACATATATTTAAATGAGTTGAAATTTAGAAGTGTGTGTATGATACCGATGGTAGTAATTAATAATTAAGTTGTTCACTATTTTGGAAATTATATGAGTTGGTTCTATCAAGTGTTTTTTTGGAGGTTAAAATTAAGTTGATTATTAACTTTGTAATCAAAGGAGTTGTTTGTATGAATTGTTTATTGGAGAATAAGGGGCAGAAAAAATAAGATTTTTTCTTCTTCTGCCGCCTTTCATTTTATATTTTTTTTTCTCTCTTATTGTATGTACTATTGTTTTGTTGTTTTAATCATAAAATGAATAAATAAATTAAAAAAAAAAAAATCAAATCAAACTGGTTTTAACTGTCCACCCCAGCAGTGGACTGGTGAGGATTTGGGCTGATGTTGCAGCCTCTGAGTCAATCGTGAACTCATGAGAGCACCGGCTTCTATGTACTGTAGTTTAATGTGAGGCTATAGGACAGCAACAAGAATTGCCTGAAACTGGGTCATGCACCAGAACAAAGACAGCAGGAAGCTCAGCACATTTACAGGAAAAATGCTGAAAAACTGAATGAAAGGTGTTGCAGCTGCTCAGTCACGGGCCATGATTCATGTATGTTTTAAATGTTGCTGCAGGACCTTCAAAGAGCTCTTAATAAAAACTGATTTGAAACATACTAAAGTGGTGTTGTAAAAAAGAATGAGCTTTGATTTGTACACAGTGAAGTGAAAAACTGTTGTACAGCAGAGGTTTGACTTTTTAAAGCTAGCTCGTGTGGAATCGTTGTATTTTTGCTCTTTTTATATAAAAAGTTAACATTAGGTGTTTCTAATTATGGACGTGAGGAACAAATCATTTTGCTGTTCTGATATAATTGAAGAGCAGCTTTATAAACAGCTTTATGTATATGTTCGTAACTGTGTAATCAAATTCTGACAAACAAAACTAAAAATAATATTGGCTCTTGTGATCTGCAAACCCGTAATTTTGACCTAATGTGGAGTTGTGTCAGCAGAGGTAAACACAAGCTTCACTCGAAATGCTAAAAAAAAAACTCATTTAGTTTTTTTTTTCTACAAAGGCCGTTTCACACCTGAACCCAAAATATTCATTTGTGTGCTTTGGAAAATGTGATTCATTGAGAAGAGTTGTTTAAAAATGTTTTTTATTTTTTTATTTATTCATTCATTTCAGATTTAAAGCAAGAAAGAGGAATTACAATTAACAATAATGAAAAACAAGAAAGGGAAAAAAAATCTAAAATGAAAGGTGGCAGAAGAAGAAAAAATCTTATATCTGCCCCTTTTTTAAATCAAATCAGTTCAAATAATCAATTCAAAATAATGAACATCTATATATAATATTACAAAATAAAGAACTCATCACGCGTTTACATTTCTAGTACATTTCATGTTAACTAAAAATTATATATATTTTTTTTCAGCAATTTAGTTTTAATCATTTTTTAAATATGGAAATTTACTTTTTTTTTTACATCGATTTCCTAATTATTCCACAAACGTATTCCCTGTATTGATGTAGACCGACTCTTTAAACTGGGTTTGTATGTAGGTTTTACAAAATTGTCTGTTCCCTTTAAATTATAACAACTTTTCCTTTTTACAAAAAGCGTTTGAATGTTTGGAGATAGTATAGAATTCTGAGCTTTATACATTACTAACAGAATATGATAGTCCACCAAATCATAAAATGTCAACAGTTTCAACTGATGAAATAATATAATGTAAGAACTTATTAAAAATATTTCAGGGTAAAATTTTATCTTTTTTTTTTATTTTTCCTGTTGGCCCTAATTTTTGAAAAACTTCCCTGATATTGAAATAACATAATTGTTAACTTTAGCACTCAAAAATAAACATGAGGACTGAAACTATTTGTCACAGTGTAAGGAGATAAGAAAGCAGGCAGGTAAAGTGTTTTACATCCTCACACACACATCCTCAAGGATGTGTGCTGAGCCCTCTTCTGTTCACTCTGCTCACATATGATTGTACAGCCACACATCCAGGCTGTCATATTGTTAAGTTTGCAGATGATACAGCTGTGGTGGGATGCATCACAGATAATGATGAATCCAGCTACAGACAGGAGGTGGAACATCTGGAGAGCTGGTGCAAAGAGAACAACCTTCACATGAATGTGAAGAAGACGAAGGAGATGATTGTGGACTTCAGAAGGAACAAACACACCCACACCCCACTGTATATAGGTGGATCTGCGGTGGAGGTGGTCTCCAGCTACAAGTACCTGGGTGTACACTTGAATGATAACCTCAGCTGGAGCAATAACACCACCAGCCTGATCAAGAAAGGTCATCAGAGACTCTACTTCCTCAGACGGCTGAGACGAGCTGGTCTGAGAAGCTCAGTCCTCACCTCGTTCTACAGGTGTGCAGTGGAGAGCGTCCTGTGCTCCAGCATCAACGTGTGGCATGGAGGCTGCACAGTTGCAGAGAGGAAAGCTCTACAAAGAGTGGTGAAGGCTGCACAGAAGTCTGTGGGAGTCAGTCTCCCCACCATCACAGACATTTACACCTCCAGATGCAGAAAAAGAGCCACCTGCATCATGAAAGACCTCACTCACCCAGCACACTCACTCTTTGCACCACTCCCCTCGGGACGGAGGTTGAGGAGCATCAAATGTAGAACCACTAGACTGAGGAACAGCTTCTACCCTGAGGCTGTCAGACTCATGAATAAATAAATAATAAGAATAAACACTGCAAAATGTCACATCATGTTGATACTGATCTGTTTCTTGTTGCTGCGTTCATCTGTGACTATCTGCGTTCATCTGTGACCATCTGCTCATGTTCGTGCTGCTGTTTATAATGATGTTTTTCTACTACATTAGGGCTTAGTGTATTACTAGCTGATGTCTCTCTTAGTTAATCCTAGATGTTATTATTGTTTTTCTCTTGCATTTGTTGTTGGATGTAACTGGGACCCTGTGTACATAATCTCGTTTTCAACACATGTACTACATGCGGTGCAAATGACAATGAATTCTCTCTGACTCTGACTCTGACTCTTACTATATTAATTTTAATGTTAAATAGTAAATAAAACCAAGTTTGTTGCAAAACTATATTTTTCTAAACAAAACCTGGTCCATAACTAAGAGAGGGCTAGACACTGAGACACTAAGAGAGGGAAGACAACAAGGAATACAAAGAAAGAAACGGGACTTGTCTGAATAAATAGGGAACAATCAAAAAGATGGAAAGCAGGTGAGCTGATTACTTAATTAGAACCACATGAGGAGAGAGCAGAAGAAACAAACTGGGAATATTAGGGCCCCATCTATACTAAAATAACTCTTACTATACATAAAAATTACATTATGATGTTTGTAAATTATGTTTCTGTTAGTTTAACAATGCATGAAACTTGAATTTTTGTAGTTTTGAAAAAACAATAACAAAGTGTAAAAACTTTCATAATAATCTCAAATCAAAATAACAGAGCTGACAATGAGAGCAATGTCTTCTAATTGTCCTTCGTGACTAATAAAAGCCAGCGATGCCTCTGAAAGTAGGTGGTGACTGTAAATATTAAGGTCTGAGGACGTTGCTAATGGATTCTCTGATGACACACTTCATCTTGGCACAGATTGTAATTGCTTTTTACATGACAACTAATAGTGTGGGGGCTTTAGAGACAGTAAAGGGAGAAAAAAAAGATCCCTTGAAAATATAGACCTACAAAATTAAACCTTGGTTTTCAATTTTCACTCCCACTAGAGTAGAGCAATTAAATGGATTTAACCCAGGACTGTATAATAAGACAAATAAAGTGTGTATGTGTGTGTGTGTGGTTGTTCATTGTAGGTCTAACAAGAATCAGCTTGGTTGGCACGACATTTAATTTACTTGAAAGGGTAAAATTATACCTGAAGTAAAGCACAGTTTGACAATAGCCAATGTCTTTATAAGGCTAATTATTGCTCACTGCTGAAATGTGAGAATAAATGTTGTTTCCTGTGTGAGTGTTTGTGTGTGTGTGTGTTTGCATGAAATGAAATCCATATTTTTCGGCCTATAAGTCAAGTTTTTTTTGTGTGTGTGCATAATTTGCATGCCCTGTGACATATACACTGAAGCGACGTATTTATGGATTTTTTCCATATTTATAAACCAATTTTTGGCTGGGATCTGACCATGTTCAGTCATTCTAACTGAAAATATTGAACACTACCATTTTCTGCCGCTAGATGGCACTCGAATAGTATGACATGTCGTTGTCATGTAATACCATACCATACCAGCTTTATTTATAGAGCACTTTAAACACCTACAGGACCAAAGTGCTGTACACACAACAAAACATTCACAATCAGGTAATAAAAACAATTAAAATAATTAATAGGTAAAAATGGCTATTAATTACACAATCAGCTTGCCATAGCTACCACCATTATCCAGCTCACTTGGAGCAACCGTCAGTTACATTTCGCTGCACCACCCCAGTCAAATACAGCTAATCTGACCACTGAAGTGCATTTATTCAGTAAAAGTTCAACTGAGACACACCTTTACTATAACATCGACCAAACAAATAATTGTTTTAGGCGTTTAACTTGTTCAATTTTGAAGAAATGTATAGCGAGTCGCCTTCTGCACGTTCCCATTTCCACGTCAGCTGTTGAATTGCAGCTGATTAGACCATCAAAGTGCATTTATTAAGGAAAAGTTAAACTGAGACACGCCCTGTGATGGACTTGCGACCCGTCCAGGGTGTACCCCGCCCCTAGCACAGTGACTGCTGGACATGGGCACCGGCGACCCCGTGACCCAAAGTGGAAGAAGCGGGTAAAAGATAATGGATTGATGGATGGATAAACTGAGAAACACCTTTACTATAATTTCGAGCAAGCAAATAGTCGTTTTTAAGTGTTAATCAAGTTAAATTCTTGTTAAAGTCCTCACGTGCACGCTCCTGCAGCTGCCATTTGGCAGACAACCGATTTTTGACACAACACCGGCCCCCATTTCCGGGTTGTCAGCGCTGACACGTAACAAACGCGACACAGCAGCGGTGACGCATAATAGACGCGACGTATATGGTGAAGCAACATATTTATAGATTTTTTCACTTTAGACATATTTGGACTTATAGGGCGGTGTGACGTGTACAGTGAAAAATACGGAATATATATTTTTTCGTTCAGTTTCTAATATCATAGTCCCTCCCCCCTTTGAGAGTAAGTCATGATACTTTGGCTAAAGTTTCTCGGCTTTTCAGTGGGGTTAAAACAAAATTTGCCATTATGTGCAATCTGTTGTTCCATACTTTAGAGGTTTTTCAGACAACATTTCGCTTCCCCTCTGCCATTGTTTTTGTCTTTCTGCTGCCTTTTTTTCTGTCTGGGTTTAGGATAAAGACTGAATTACACCACAGAACAGTCCTGGATAGCAGAGACAGAGATTACCCACCCTGATCTTTTCACAGACAATAAATAGTTCAGTGCAAACGCTCCCCGAGGGCTTCGCCACCTCTGTGCTGAGAGTGTGCATCAACACGCATCAGAGAAGTGGTAGAAAACAGTTTTATCCTCTTTGACCTATTACTTAACTCAAGAAAAAGTTAAATGAAGAGAGTCAGTGCAGTGGGTGTTGGGTTTGTCGCCTTGCTGGTTGATTAGTTAAAGTCCCAACACATCCCTTTTCTTTAAACAGCATGAGAAAATCACAGCTTTGCTTTTAAATTACACATTCTCAGTTTTAAAAAAAAACCTGTAGATCTGCTGCTAATGTAAAGGTTTCTCATGTATTTGAATCTGTTTCTAAACAAAACAATACAGTTTAACTCACAGGTTGCATCAGGCTTTAATGAGTCAATTCATTAACTGAATTCATGTTTTTTGTCACTTCTAATAGAGCGGATTATGACAGGGCATGCACAGATTGCATTCCAACAGCTTTGCTTTGAAAATACATTGTGATAAATAAACTATTTGAGATTATACTTTGCTGAATCCATATTTAATCCCGTGCTGGAAACCTGTAACCAGTCAGTAAGTGGCCAAATGATTTCTGTCCCCACATTGACAATTACATAAACTATTCTGTAGTTTGTACACAAGAGCCTCTAAAACCACACAAGTTGTTGGGCAATTATAATGAATTCTACTCGAGGCTGCATTTTGAGGAATCAAGGACTCATCAGTTAGCATCATGAAAACTTCAGCAATTCTGTCACGGAGTGTTTACCACACCATACCATACCAATTTATTTATAGAGCACTTAAAACAGCAACAAGGCCAACCAAAGTGCTGTACAATAGAAACAAAAAGCACAGTGGACTGAAGCGCTGTAGATGCTGAACTGAAATTGTTGATATTGACACAAAAGGTTCTGTCTAAAAGGTAGGACTCAAACCATTTGAGGGCTGACCCTGTGATGCCCACCCACTGCTCCAGCCTAGAAATGAGGATGTTGTGGTCAATGGTGTCAAAAGTGGATGTAAGGTCCAGTAAGACAAGCAGCACAGAATCACCTGCGTCTGTGGCTGTGAAAATGTCATTAAAAACCTTCAGTAGAGCAGTTTCAGTGCTATGGAGAGATTTGAAGCCGGATTGGAACAACTCTAGGATGGCGTGGTAGTCCAAGAAACATTTCAACTGAGACTCAACTATTTGTTCCAGTAGTTTGGAGGTGAATGGGTGTCTGGAGGGGTTAAGGTTAGGTTTTTTTTTCAGGAGAAGCTAGAGAGCAGCATGTTTAAAGGTTTTTGGGACCACACCTGAGGATAAGTTGCTATTCACAATAGCTAGAATAGAAGGACCCAGTGTAGGAAAAACCTCCTTTGAACCTCTTGAGCTGAGTGTCTTGATAAGAATAGATTTATCATCAGTATCCACTATAGAAATTAGGCTGGGGAGGAAAGAGATTCTTGAGGATGAGTTTTCCCTGATGATGTTGTTGTGGTTAATACGTTTCAGTACTGATGAGGTGGAAGGCAGCTATAGCTTCATTGTTACACACCTGTTTTAGGCCACTCTTGATATAAACTTTTACTTTGTATTTTACCAGGCAAATTCCACTGAGATCACAGATCCTTTGCAGATACTTTGCAAGGGAGGTCTGGGCATGAAGGCAGCATGTTTTAGACTGTGGGAGGAAAGTGCAGAACCAAGATAAAACCCAGGTAAACACAACATGGAAAGGTTCCAGGTTCAAACCAGGTATTGAACCCAATAACTTATTGGTGTGGCAACAGTGTTAATCACCAAGCCATTGTGATGCCCTCACTGATACTGTGTAGGGCAGTGGATATAAATCGGATCTAACCCCATCTCATAAAAATTTTGGCTCTCTAGGTACCACCAGTGTGGTAGATTTTTATTTATCCAAACCTTCTTCTTTATTAGACAAGAAAGTTCATGCTCAATAATCCAGGTATCAAATCTGATCATTCTCAATCAGGTCATCTGGACAGTTTATTTTTAGTAGAAACGTTTCACCCTCACTCCAGAGGGCTTCATCAGTCAGAGTAGTTCCAGCACACTGTTCCCCCACCAAGTAAACAACTAAAGTGGACCAACCAGTTTGCTGGAGCCAAGAGGGTTTCTGGAGGCCGTCCTGTCCCTCGTCGACTCCTCCCAGACAGGCAGCCACAGCGAAAGTGGTTCAAGACAAGAAAGTTCATGCTCAATAATCCAGGTATCAAATCTGATCATTATCAATCAGGTCATCTGGAAAGTTTCTTTTTAGTAGAAACGTTTCACCCTCACTCCAGAGGGCTTCATCAGTCAGTTTCTTGACTTGAACCACTTTGGCTGTGGCTGCCAGTCTGGGAGGAGTCGACAAGGGACAGGATGGCCTCCAGAAACCATCTTGGCTCCAGCAAACTGGTTCATTCATTCATTCATTCAACCTTTATTTAGTCAGGTAAATCTTTTGAACCTCATGGGCTCATTTACGAAAGCGACCTGCTAAAACTAAAGAACAATGAACAGCAGTGGTAGAATTTCCTTAAACAATAAACAAACAAACAATAAACAATAGAAAACAAAAGAGAGAAAAAAACAAAAGAAAGTTTTTTTTTTTTTTAACAAAGTATCAAAAAACTAGCAAAACATTATAAGGTAGACGTATAAAATCAAAGACAGGAACAAATCTGCATTGGTTTTTGCCAGGATTCCAACAGATTCTGAAAACCATTTAGAGAAGTCAAGGTCGAGAGCATTGGTTGGTCCACTTAAGTTGTTTACTTGGTGGGGGAACAGTGTGCTGGAACTACTATGACTGATGAAGCCCTCTGGAGTGAGGGTGAAACGTTTCTACTAAAAAAAAAAAACTGTCCAGATGACCTGATTGAGAATGATCAGCTTCTTTTTATTCTACCCATTTGGGTAAAGGGAATAA
>JBBPBX010014768.1:11532-31900 GCA_038048925.1 Garcialebias charrua | reverse complement strand
CTGATCAAGAAAGGTCATCAGAGACTCTACTTCCTCAGACGGCTGAGACGAGCTGGTCTGAGCAGCCCAGTTCTCACCTCCTTCTACAGGTGTGCAGTGGAGAGCATCCTGTGCTCCAGCATCAATGTGTGGCATGGAGGCTGCACAGTTGCAGAGAGGAAAGCTCTACAGAGAGTGGTGAAGGCTGCACAGAAGTCTGTTGGAGTCAGTCTCCCCACCATCACAGACATTTACACCTCCAGATGCAGGAAAAGAGCCACCTGCATCATGAAAGACCTCACTCACCCAGCACACTCACTCTTTGCCCCACTCCCCTCAGGACGGAGGTTGAGGAGCATCAAATGTAGAACCACTAGACTGAGGAACAGCTTCTACCCTGAGGCTGTTAGACTCATGAATAAATAAATAATAAGAATAAACACTGCAAAATATCACATCATGCTGATGCTGATCTGTTTTCTTGTTGCTGTGTTCATCTGTGACCATCTGCTCATACAGACTCATGTTCGTGCTGCTGTTTATAATGATGTTTTTCCACTACATTAGGGCTTAGTGTATTACTAGTTGATGTTTCTCTTAGTTAATTCTAGATGTTATTACTGTTTTTCTCTTGCATTTGTTGTTGGATGTAACTGGGACCCCGTGTACATAATCTCGTTTTCATCACATGTACCACATGCGGTGCAAATGACAATAAAGACTCTCTGACTCTGACTCTTTCTTTGAATGGCGTCCTGCACTTCACTATTCCACCACCAGGTTTCCTTATCATCCATTCTCTGTCCAGATGACACACCAAGTACCTTCCTACCTGTCTCTCTAATTACTGTTGCTGTAGTAGCCCAGTCACTTGGAAGCTCTTTCTTACCACCCAGAGCCTTTAACAGCTCGTCTCTGAATTTCTCACAACATTCTTCCTTCTTTAGCTTCCACCATTTGGTCTTCTTCTCTGATTTTACTCTTTTTCTCTTCTTCACAACAACAGTCATTCTACACACAACCATCCGATGCTGTCTGGCCACGCTCTCCCCTGCTACAACCTTACAGTCTCCAATCTCCCTCAGGTTTCCTCTTCTACACAGAATGTAGTCGACCTGCGTTCTTCTTCCTCCACTCTTATAGGTCACTCTATGTTCATGTTGTCAATAATAATTTTTAAAATTGCAAAAATATTATATAGGTTTATGTTGTTCGTGTTCAGCGCATAAATGTATCAAAAACCAATTTTTACGCAATGTACACACACAGTTTGAAATCTTCAGCTGGTGCTAATAAGCAGACCTTTAACTTCATTTGATGTTTTTCTTCTTTATAACATTAACAGCATCATCTGACACCTCAGCGGTACATAAGATATCATTTGCAGAAGTGTCAGACTGCGGCGTACACATTTCAAGCCTATTTATGGTATTTTATCCTCACACCTGAAAACTGGAGCTCAGCTCTCGGTGAGTAAATCCGGCCATCAAGGGAAAGGAAAAAAAAGGGATTTCAAGTCAAAGCGGTCGACAAAAACATGACTAATTCTGACAGCACAGGTGGATTTGACTCCTACAGAAAATATAGACGTTTACAGCTACACAGCTTAACTTGTGTTCCTTGTATTAAAATTATAACATATAGTGAATTTATATTTTCAGGTTGGATTGACCGCAAATGGAAGATTTTCATTTACCTGGTACTGATCACTTTTTTGGGAATTTCACTCTATTTTATCAAGTGTTGATGAGATATTTTGCTAACAGACAGAATGCTCCTATACCCATTTTTTTAGCTCAATATCTGTAAAATTTACTGATTTATAACTTTTTGTTTGTTTGTTTCCTAAGCTCAGCTGTAGTACAGCTGGCTTTGGTTGCCATTTTGCAACGAGATGACTCCAAAAGTAAATCAATTGTAGATGTTTGCTCAATAATTCATTATTGGCAGGTTCATTAAAGTTTGTCCTCTGGTTCATGAGTTACGTTGTTAACAGACAGACACATTAAACTCTAATTAATTCAACCTTTATTTAGGCAGGTTAATCCCATTGAGCCTCAAGGACTCATTTACAAGAGAGACCTGGCTACAAACAAAGAATGATGACAACAGCAACAGTAGATTTTCCTTGAACAATCAACAATAGACAATCATAAGAGAGAAATACAGAATTTTTAACAAGTTAAAACAAAGATGTCAAAGTAGCAAAACAGACAGATTATAAGGCAAATGTAGAAAATCAAAAACTGGAACATGTCTGCATTTGTTTTTGCCAGGATTCCAACAGATTCCAACTAATAAGTGCTGGCAATGTTTTAAGAACAAATGGTGTGTGATCAGTTACTGCTTAGAGAACGTGTTGTGGGTTTTTTTTTTGGCTGCTTCCTTCTTCAGTAACATCTCGTGACAGAGTTTGCAAGTGCTTTACAACGGATGCCCATCCTGACACAACCTGGAGTTGAACCTGCAGCCTCAGGATTACGAGATCACGGTGCTGACCACCGAGCTTGTACAGCCACATCTATTAAAATAATATATATCAGTTTACTTATTTAGCGCCAAGTGTCAACAGAAGACATCTCAGGGCACTGAACAGAAACATTCATATATAAAAATAATAAAACACTATTTATCTGAGGAGCAGACTGATTTTAATTTAACTCCATCAAAGAACTCTCAACTTGAGCAAGCATGAAGGCGACAGTGGAAAGGAAAAACTCCCTCATGAGGAAGAAACCTTTAGCAGAACCAGGCGCAGGACAAGTGGCCATCTGACAAGCGGCCATCTGCTTCGACTGGCTGGGTTTGAGAGGAATAGATACACAATGGCAGGTCAAGAATCATGTTGATAGAAATAGTATCAAATGAAAACTATTTAATTTAAACAATTCATTTAAGGAAATTAGGTCAATTTGTCCTCGAGTAGTCTAAGCCTATAGCAGCACAACAACCCAACCCTAACTATAGGATTTATCAAAAAGGAACATCTTAATCCCAGTCTTAAAACTGGACAATGTGTTAGTCTCACGGATACTGGAAGTTGGTTCCACAAGAGAGGAGCCTGATAACTGAAAGATCTTCCTCCCATTCTGCTTTTGGAAACTCTAGGAACCACAAGTAAGCCTGCAGTCTGAGAGCAAAGTGCTCTGTTAGGAAAATATGGAACAATAAGATCTGTAATATAAGATGGAGCTAGGTTGTTGAGAGCTTTGTAGGTTAGAAGTAAGATTTTGGATTCAGTTCTGGACTTGACAGGGACATCTGCTTAGAGTATTTGTTGGGGAAACATTTCAGCTACTGCTGCACAAAAGTTTTTTCTGTAAAATTAGCTCAACTATAGCCATTTATGTGACTGATAAGTAATGGATAAATGGACTGTACTTATATAGCACATTTCTATCTTATCAAGACACTCAAAGCTCTTTACATTACAATCTGTGCCCTCATACAGCACTCTACTAGATCTATACAAAGACTAGTCAGAGCTTTATCACATTCAGACACCGATGGGACACGTCGGAGGCAACGAGGGGTTCAGTGTCTTGCCCAGGACCACTTCAGCATGTGACTGCTGGTGGAATCGAATCCCCAACTCTCCCATTGGTGGACGACTGCTCTAACCACTCAGCCACAGCTTCCCCAAGTAAGTTCATCTGTGGCAGCCATCTTAAACAGGATTAGATCCAAAACTCCATCAAATGGTTGCTATCTGAATGTTTAATTCTAATGTGTCCAATGGTAAAAAGATTTTGTTTTGTGTTGCTTTGCAACAGACAAGCGAACCACATAGACAAGGGAATACACTTTTTTTTTTGGCTTTGTTTTTGTTGGTGGGTGATAATAAAATATTCTACACTTAAAACTGAATTCCACCATGGTGGGAGAGTGGGGTGAGTGAATAGGAGCTTCAGAAGGATGAAGAGTAAAGAAGGGAGGAGGAGGGAAAGGGATGATTTATTGTGAAACCTGTGCTCCAGTCCTGTCTGATAATCTGGAAGCAGTGGGTGGGAAGACAGCAGAAAAACACTGTATTGATGACACTGTTTACACCATTGTTAGAGGCGAAAAGAAAACCACAAACCCAGAAAACAAGAGTTTTAGACCGAACCGATTCTTGTCTCAAGGATGTGGGAGAGCTGTGTTTGTGTCCCAATTATTAACCCTTCACCTGCCATTCGTGTGTGAAGCAGGAAATGTAGATGTAGCAGTGGGGCTTCTGAATGTCGTTGATGCTGCCTGTTGTTTTCTCTGTCTGTAGAGGTAAAATGAAAGAAAACCATCATAGAAATGAAGCCATGAGGCATGAACAAATAAATACAGGTTTTCAACTTTACTTTTGAACGGGAACTGTGAATGTTCAGTGAAATAAACCCAATATCAGCTATAATGTCTGTGCATTTTTACTCTGTGCAGGTCAACAGCAGCACTCGACCCGAACGCCACCTGCACGTATCAATGCGACAGTACCAGGATTCATTTTGAACCGGTGACTTTTTATAATGTACTTGTCGGCACAGATGAGTGTTGGGATAGAGTGGAAGGGATCTGTGTCAAAGTTCTCATCCAACCTACAATCACTGAAACCGACCCAGGCAGGGCAGTGATGCCTGCATTTATTTAATTCACATCTTCCTTAAGCAAACATAAGCATGACGCCGATGTCCCCTGTCGCTAAGAGGTTTGAATAATTAATGTTTGTAGTTTTCAGCATGAGTGTTTTCCTGGGCTGGAAATAAAACTGAAAATTCTAGTAAACCTTAATGTTTTTGCTGTAACATATTCAAGTGGGTAGAAGTTACACTGTGTAGAAGAACACAGGTAGTTTCCTTGGTTTTGTTTTTGCTTGTTTGAGGTGCTGCAGAGCAACGGATCCTGGCGAGTGGATGGAGCAATTTTATTTTATCCACAACCAGGTGCAAAGGCAGAGCCAGGGGGTGGCTAATGGTGGCCTTGGCCACTATATATTAATCTTCTACCACCCCAGTCATTTCAGGAAACTAATTTTAAGCAAAAACTAGAAAGCATGGTTTCCTGAAGTGATGTGTGGCCAGTTTACATATACAGGTAGTCCTCGGGTTACGATGGTCTCGAGTTACGATGTTTCGTGGTTACGACGCATCTCCCATTTACTATGTAAAGCCTTATTTCGGCAGCAGAGGAAGAATACAGTATTGAAATATACGCGTGCAGGAATACGGCGGATGGACCGGGTTTACGTCGTAAACGTAGCGGTGGAGGAATACACTGCACTGTACTGTGAACGCGGTTTTACGTCGTTAACGGAATAAGGAATACGGCGGATGGACCGGTTTTATGTCGTAAACGTAGTAGCGGAGGAATACACTGTACTGTACTGTCTGTGAACGCGGTTTTACGTCGTTAACGGAATGAGGAATACGGCGGATGGACCGGTTTTATGCCGTAAACGTAGTAGCGGAGGAATACACTGCACTGTACTGTGAACGCAGTTTTACATCGTAAACGGAATGCGGAATACGGCAGATGGACTGGTTTCACGTCGTAAACGTAAAGCAGCAACGAAAAATATTGTACTTCATGAGGTGCAGCGGCGGAAAATATTGTACTGTATGCGGTGCAGGAGGAATACTGTACTGTACTGTGAACGCGGTTTTACGTCGTAAACGGAAAACAGAATACAGGTACGGCAGATGGACCGAGGAGAACGGCGTCAACAGCATCATAGTAGGCCATAAACTTTTTTTGCCCTTCATTATGGCTCCAAAACGTATATGTTTTTTGATAATTATGTAGGGTACTGTGTTAGGATAGGCTAAGTGCTTGGTAAAATACAGTACTGTACATGTACATGGTGCAGTATGTACGTATATTCCGACTTACGTCAAAAATCGGTTTACGCCGCCGCGTAGGAACGGATCTACGTCGTAAGTCGAGGACTACCAGTACACATATTTGTGGTGTCCATCTTGGATTTTGATGTGGCAAACAAATTTTTGAGGATTATCTTTCAAGTTGGTTTTATTATCATTCACATCACATGCGGTACATGAGGTAGAACAAAATCTTGTAGGCTACACAAGGTCCCAGTTACATCCAACAATAGCAATATAGAAATTGTAAGATGAAACAGTAATAAGGATATAAGATATAAACTGAAAGTTATGCACCATAACTCATGTTCCCTGAAGGAAGGGAACGATGTACAACATAATTGCTATGGGAAATTGCGCCCCCGCGCGATTACCTGAAGGAATACACTCACGCCTTTACGGCAGGGGCGTCAGCGTCACGCCAGAGTCCCCACCCTCTGGGTATTTAAGACGCGGACGCCCATCCTACTTCCTCTAAAATGCACTTCACCGAGCTTTCAGCATTGAAAGGGCCAGGTATGTTGCACCTCGTTCCCTTCCTTCAGGGAACATGAGTTATGGTGCATAACTTTCAGTTCCCTTATCAGTCATGTCACTCGGTGCAACATAATTGCTATGGGAACGTAATTCATTCACGCCCTTGAAATGCTCAGTAAAATGCATGTGAGAACATCTGCCTTAATACGACAGGCATTTCCCAGCTGCTCTCTACAAGGTATGTAGAGAGCACAGCCTGAGAAGAAAAATGCCACACATAGAAACATCAGCCTGATGTTACCACTGGACATATTGATGAAACACCAGGCAGCACAAGCGTGATTGCCCACCATCTCCTGCTTCCTTGGAAATTTGGGAAGCAGGAGGAAAAGAGCAAAGAGACCCCTTAAGCCACTGGCAAACCAGATGGCAATGTGTAGGTAAAGAACCCAGTTCAAACACAGGGTGACCTTCCAGGTCCCATAGGGGCAAATATTTAATATATACAAGGGGCACGAGTCCCTTATCTGTTCCTTGAACAGACAACTTACTAGGACTGTCAAAGAGGCCCATCCTGATGTTGGAGACCTGTCAGAGGAGAGGGGAACCCTTCCACTGAACATCTCCCATAAACATAAACACCAAGGGTCTCCTTTGTGTATGCTGTTGTTGTTGTTGTTTGTTTGTTTTTGGAAAAAAGATGATCAAGCCTTAGGCCCTCAGCCAGTTCCCTTCAGTGGCCAGGCTGAAAGCTGCCACAGCTCCGTACGTGGGTGTAGAAGCTGCCCACGTGCCTAAGTCAGCAGGTCTCTGTAACGCCAAAAATACACTACATGCGGTCCGGCTCCGCCGCGCTCCGCAGGTCGCAGCTGAGCGAGTCCAGTTTCCACTTCCTCCGCTCAGCTCAGGTCCGCATGGATGCGCTGCTCCGAGACGCATGCGCGGGAATTGCGAGATCGCGCGATAAATCAAGTGATAAATAAGTAAGTCAGAACAAAACAATTCATTCGGTGGAAGAAGGAGAACAACAGTAGAGACTGCTGCCTTGATCTTCTCTCGTAAATGAGCGACAGGACATGGTTTGAGCAACAGGAAGTGATGTATTACATTTCAGAATAAAATACTTTATTTATTTATTTATTTCTTGTATTGCGTTTGTAGGCGTAGTCATAAATGATAGTTTGAAAGCATTTTTGTACAAATAAATCCGTATAGAGCTAGGATTAAGTCCGCCCGTGGTGATTTTATTTTGTAAATACGGAAGTTGTGCTCGTTCCTTTTCCTGTTGGTGCGACGTAATCTTCAAAAGTTGACTCCGGCACATCTCCGGCGTCCGGCAGAAATAGAAAAATTTCTAATTTTGACGGACTGCCGTCCGCTCGGCGCAGCTCGCTGCCGCCGTGCGCAGCCAGTGTAAATTCTGTCATTGATTATAATCAGAGGCGGCCGCCACTAGAGGGCGCTAGGGGCGCCGCCCCTCCTTGGAACTGCAGCTCTTCTTCTTCACCATTTGAAGATTTATTTATTTTTTTTATAAAAGTGAAATAATAAAATAAAAATATTTCGAAATGCATGCATATATGTTTTTAGTTGTGTAGGATAAATATTTTATGAGTAATTGTTTCAAAAAACGTTTTCTGATTTGACGTACTTCCGGTTTCCCCGCTGGGCGCCGCCTGCGGCTTTTCCATTGAATCTAATTATAACTAGCGGCCGCTAGCGGCCGTAGTTTATGTCCCATCTGTCCAAAACTATTGGACTGTACAGGTCGCATTTTCCGTCGCCCTCGAGCCTGGACTCGTCTCTTATCGCCACGGATCGCCAGCGCTTCCGGTTCGAGCCAGGAGGGTGGGGGAGCGGGGGACTCTCTCTGTTTACACTCAGAGCTGATCACACGGCCAACTACCTACGTTGAAACAGCAGTAATTATTAATGGTGCCTTTCTACACAGGTAAGCAAGTAATAATTGTGAGTTATAAATCTCTAAGCACACATGAGCAAAGTTTGAGCTGTTCTCATCTGTGTGCTGACGTGGTGTCGTGTGTTGCTATCAGTCACACAGCTAGTAGCTACTAGCTGTGCTTATGAATGTTGTGGTGTTTCTTTATCTAATGCTTATTACTATTCCTGACTGATATGGCTCTCAACTAGATGTTACAAAAGTGTTTTCTAAACACCCTGATGCATGCTCAATAATCCAGGTAGAAAAATCTAAAAAAGCTAAGTCTGGTCCTCTGGACATTGAATGTCCAGAGGACCAGACTTAGCTTTTTTAGTGTTTTCTAAACGTTATGTGTTTAATATTATGACTATCAGGTGTATTAATATTTTGATTATCAGATGTTCGTGTGTTAATATAATGATTGTCAGTTGTGTGTTAATGTTATGATTATCAGATGTTCATGTGTTGTGTTAATATTATGAATATCAGATGTTCATGTGTTAATGTTATGATTATCAGATGTTCATGTTTTTAACTCAAGCTTGTGTACAAAAGTTGAGCTGAAGTCAAACCTGTTAATTATCAGACAATATAAACTTTTATATTCACCAGATGTCTGCTATATCAATCAATCACCTTTATTTTTCCAGTTAGAGTCAGTTGAGATGGAGATCTCTTTTACAAGGGTGACCTGGTCAAGTGGTCAGCAGCACACGTCACATGGTAATTGACAATAAGCATTTGCATTTACCAAAAAAGATGGTTTTATGAACCTGTTTGTAGCAGCCCTTAAACATTTTTCTTCCACTGTACAGGAGGACATGGCAGGAGGTGATGATGAGTGGATCCTCTGGTCCAGCCTGGATGTTTCTGAGAAGTGGAGTCGCCACTGCACGGTACCCAAATACTGTAATAATACCAGTGGTGGAGAAAGTACTCAAACACTGTACTTAAGTAAAAGTAAATAAGTACTTGCATTTAAAAATACTTAAAGTATTAAAGTAAAAGTAATTGCTGAATGTATTACCTAAAGCAATGGCCTACAATACCATTAAGTGTGTGTACTGTATGTAAATTTTCTGCATTACATAAATAGTGTTGAGTCATTTTAATGAACAATGCTGCAGATAATACAGTACTGTACATGTTTTTATTGTGTTTGCTCTGTGACACAGTTCACACTTGGACTTGTGATTCTGTGCATCAGAATTTCAGGGATGACATGCAGAGTAAAATGTCATTAAGCAAAATAAGAATAATAAGGATGATTTTACTTTTGAAAGTTTTTATTTAACACAAAATAAAACCAATGTGTCATTTTAATTGCAGTAAACACACAGAAGTAAAAGTTTTCTGTTTAAAAAAAGGAGAATTAGACACATCATGCACTGATCATTTCAACTCCAGTTTGTCATCAACTCTAGTTAAAATACTGTCTTGTCAACCTTGTAATGGATCAACAATGAACAATATTTTAACTTCCTGACACCATTTTCAAAACTTGGACCAGAGTGTCGAGACATTTAGAGACATCTCTTGTCTCCTAACACCCCATGAACTGACACATTTTAATGTTGCAGCAAGAATTTCTTGTTTCTTGACAAATTGAAAAAACTGCAACGTGAAAGTAGCTTGTAACTCAACACATTATAAAAATGTAGTGTAGTAGAAAGTACAGATACTTCATGTAAAATGTAGTGAAGTAAAAGTAAAAGTACCCACATTTAATTCTACTTAAGTAAAGTACAGATACATGAAAAATGTACTTAAGTACAGTAACAAAGTACTTGTACTTAGTTACATCCCACCACTGCTCCTCAGAGAATCTGTTGTTAACTGTTCTCTTTTTGTTAATGGTGTCATTGTCATAATTCATAATGAATAAATCTGAGTGAATAATGAATACTGTAAACATGGCTCTGTTTCAACCCTCAACTTTCAGTTAAGTTGTTGTTTCAAAGCTATACCGGTAGTTAAAGTAACCAAGCAGCATAAGGATTTATTCATTGTGAAAGAACCGAATGACAGACAGAAAACAGTTACAAAAAATAAGTCTCTTTATTTTCTTTCCAGGAAAAGGGGAGTTGAGCAGCTGTGGGTGGACAGGAGAGGATATTAGATAAGTACCAGGTCTTGATCTTGAGGGATGATTGATGGTTGTAAGGACTCTTACTTTGGTTATTTTTTGATGCAGGAGCAGGAGAGCAGCAGGAGCAGTTCTGGTTTCAGGAGAACATCTTGAAGAAGAGGACATTCAGCTAGAGGTGAGAGAAGCTACCTGCATGATGTAGGTTTTTACGTTTTCCATCATAGTAGTTCTGTATTATGAAAAAGTGAGAACTAGTTACATCTTTACAATTGCAATGTGAATTTGAATTGTTGCTTTTAAATGTACACATATACTCATAAAATAAATAGTTGTTATATGTTAAATAATTAGAAAGCTGACTAATAGCCATTGCTATTCTCTTGACTACCAGGAAAAATAAATATTGTCCATGCCCCAATATTTTTTTATTTATATGGAAGAGAAAGGTGCCAAAACCCACCTTTTCATATTTAGCATAATTGAAAAAGCCCTAAATCAGAGAGTCAGAGAATCTTGATTGTCATTTGCACTACATGTGGTACATGTGATGAAACAAGATGATGTACACAGGGTCCCAGTTACATCCAACAATAAAAAGTAAAAGAAAAACAGTAATAACATCTAAGATATGAACTAAGAAAAACATCAACTAAAAATACACTAAGCACTAATATCATAGAAAACATTACTCCAAACAGCAGTACGAACATGAGTCTGTATGAGCAGATGAACACGGATGAACACAGCAGCATGAAACAGATTTTTTTGTCAGTAGCAACATGAAACAGATCAGCAGCAATATGAAACAGATCAGCAGCTACATGTGATATTTCACAGTGATTCTTCTGGTTAGAGATTCATGAGTCTTACAGCCTCAGGGTAGAAGCTGTTCTTCAGTCTCTGTAGAGAGCAAAAGGAGTTAATTCAGTAATATGCTGTGGGTGGGAGATATTCAGGTTTACAAATTTATTATTAATAAAAATTACAAAACTACTGTAGGCATTAATCTGCTCACAGACTCATGTTTGTGCTGACTCATGACCACTAGATTGCGCCCCCCCATTAAAAAAAATCACCAGCCGCCACTGATTATAATGGGTGCGTATTTGCTGCGGAGGTCGGACCGGAGCGGGGCGGAGCCGGAACGCATGTAGTGTATTTTTGGCGTAAGAAGGCGACTGCCATGGTATCCCTGACAATATTGAGATCAGTTCCGGGAACCACGGTTTCTGTGGCCACCTGGGGGCTATCAGTATCAGGGAGAGGGCTCCCTTACGTATATGTTCCAGTGTCACCTGAATCAGAGGGACAGGTGGAAAAGCATAATACAGCACCCCTGCAGGCCAACCATGGGCCAAAGCATCCATTCCCAACGGTGCGTCCGTTTCCCTCATAGAGAAGTAGAGGTCACATTGAGAGCTGGCTCTGCATGGGAACAAGTCAACCGAGATTTCTGATTTATTTGTGTTAGATTCAAATTAAATGGAACAAATCAGTGTTCACTTTCTTCTTTCTTGAAGATTTAAAGAAAAGGTGATTCACTGAGAGATTCAGTGAAAAGGTGTTTTCACGACCAGTTCATAGACCAGAGTGTGGTCCAGTACAGTCCCAGAGACCAGGGTCAGGTCCACTACACTCAACACCGACTGAGGACAGAGGGTATTTCTAAATCCCCCTCCCTGCTCTGCAACAGGGTACAGAAAACACATTAGAGCTTTGATGAAACATTGGTCCAAGCTAGTTCTTCTCTTAGTGCCAAATTAATAAATGTTTTGTCTGTTTTTTGACAATATACTGTATTGCTGCTTGTGTTGCTTCAGTTGATGTCAAACACATACAAGCTTACATTTCCTACATTTACTGTTTTGTTTCTAGTTCTCTTATTTCACATTTGCACCATTTCATTTGGTCTCAAATTTCTCTCGTTTGCCGTTCCTGCACAGTGACTCAGGCCAAAACAACATGTCATTTTAGCTGACATGAAATCAAAGAACATGGGAAACATCAACTGTGTGTGACAACATTAGTAGTGGATTTTAATAAATAAAACTGACAGCACTTGTTTGTTTTTTAAAACAACTTGGCTTTCAGAAGTCTATGAAACAAAACCGCTCACTACATGGCCCCATCATATTTATGTGATCTTATTAATATCTACACTCCTGTAAGGGCACTCCGGTCTACCAACCAGTTTCTCTTAGATGTCCCCAGATCCAAAATGAAATCCAGAGGTGATCGGGCTTTTGCGGTTGCTGCTCCAAAACTGTGGAACAGTTTACCTGAGAAAGTAAAGACCGCTCAGACTGTTGAGACTTTTAAATCTTCACTTAAGACTCATCTCTTTTACTTGGCATTTGATCCTCGCAGAATGTGAGATCAAATTTTGAGCAGATTTTATTGTTGTTGCATTTACTGATAGCTTTATTATGTTTAGTGGCACTAGATGCATTTTACTCTGTTTTTATTTTTTTTAACTGTAAAACACTGGTCGACTTCGGTTGTTTTTATGTGCTATATAAATAAAATTGACATTAACATTGACATTGACTACAGTTCATCATCTTTGCAACACAAGTCTCTGTTGTGCTAATTAACAACAAATGTTCATAAACTTCTTCTTCTTCTTCTTTTGGCTTTCCCCTTTCCAGGGGTCGCCACAGCGAGCCATCCTCCTCCACCTCACTCTGTCCTCTGCATCCTCTGTCCTCACTCCCACTACCTTCATGTCCTCTCTAACTGCATCCATATATCTCCTCTTTGGTCTCCCTCTTTGTCTTTTTCCTGGCAGCTGCATTTCTAACATCCTTCTACCAATATACCCACTGTCCCTCCTCTGGACATGTCCAAACCATCTCAGTCTGGCCTCCCTAACTTTATCTCCCAGTTGTTCAACATGTGCTGTACCTCTGATGATCTCATTCCTGATCTTATCCATCCTTGTCACTCCTAAGGAGAACCTCAGCATCTTCATTTCTGCTACTTCCAGTTCTTTCTCCTGTCTTTTTGTCAATGACACTGTCTCCAGACCATACAACATAGCTGGTCTCACCACTGTCTTGTAAACTTTTCCTTTGACCTTTGCTGACACCTTTTTGTCACAAATCACTCCTGAAACTTTTCTCCATCCACTCCATCCTGCCTGGACTCTCTTTTTCACCTCTTTACCACATTCCCCATTTTCCTGGACAGTGGACCCCAAGTACTTGAAGTCCTGCACCTTTGTGACCTCTGCTCCTTGTAGCCTCACTGTTCCACTGGCCTCCCTCTCATTCACACACATGTACTCTGTCTTACTACGGCTGACTTTCATTCCTCTTCTTTCAAGTGCATACCTCCACCTCTCCAAGTTCTCTTCCACCTGTTCCCTGTTCTCACCACATATCACAATGTCATCTGCAAACATCATAGTCCATGGGGATTCCTGCCTGACCTCATCTGTTAGTCGGTCCATCACCAGAGCAAACAAGAAGGGGCTCAGAGCCGATCCTTGATGCAATCCCACCTCCACCTTGAAGCTATCTGTCACTCCTACAGCACATCTCACCACTGTCCTGCTGTCTTCATACATGTCCTGTACCAGTCTAACATACTTTTCTGCCACTCCAGATTTCCTCATGCAATACCACACCTCCTCTCTTGGCACCCTGTCATATGCTTTTTCTAAATCCACAAACACACAATGGAGTTCTTTCTGACCCTCTCTGTACTTCTCTATCAACATCCTCAAAGCAAAGATGGCATCTGTGGTGCTCTTTCTTGGCATGAAACCATACTGCTGCTCACAGATAGTCACCTCTTGTCTAAGCCTTCCTTCCACAACTCTCTCCCAGATCTTCATTGTGTGGCTCATCAACTTAATTCCCCTGTAGTTGCTACAACTCTGTACATCACCCTTGTTCTTAAAAATGGGAACCAGCACACTTCTCCATTCTTCAGGCATTTTCTCACCCTCAAATATTCCATTAAATATTTGAGTCAAAAACCTCACTGCCATCTCTCCAAGACATTTCCAAACCTCCACTGGTATGTCATCAGGTCCTACTGCCTTCCCCTTCTTCATTCTTTTCAGAGCTTTCCGGACTTCACCCTCACTAATCTTTCCCACTTCCTGGTCCACAGTTTCTATGACCTCCACTCTTCTTTCTCTTTCATTCTCTTCATTCATTAGCTCCTCAAAGTAATCCTTCCATCTTCCCATCACACTCTCCTCACTTGTTAGAACATTCCCATTCCCATCTTTAATAAGCCTAACCTGCTGCACATCCTTTCCAGCCTGATCCCTCTGTCTTGCCAATCGGTACAAGTCCTTCTCGCCCTCTTTAGTGTCCAGTCTCCCATATAACTCATTGTACGCCCTCTGCTTTGCCTTAGCTACTTCCCTCTTTGCTCTATGTCCCATCTCCTTATATTCCTGTCTCCTCTCTTCAGTCCTCTCACTGTCATATTTCTTCTTGGCTAATCTCTTTCTTTGAATGGCGTCCTGCACTTCACTATTCCACCACCAGGTTTCCTTATCTTCCATTCTCTGTCCAGATGACACACCAAGTACCTTCCTACCTGTCTCTCAATTACTGTTGCTGTAGTAGCCCAGTCACTTGGAAGCTCTTTCTTACCACCCAGAGTGTGCTGTCCTCATGACACGTGACTATGTGAGGCTAGACAGCCAGCTAACAAAAAGTAAATAATAAAAAAGTCCCCACTCAAGCTTGCTTTCTTGATTTTTACTGAAGACTTCTTTAACTTTCTTTACTTTGTAAGTTTTTGTAACTGAAATGTACAGAAAAGAAAAACAAATGAATAATACATGCCAACGTTATACACACCACGCTTAAACAATACAATAGCTTAGCTCAACTTAGCTCAAACACTTGCTCTCAACAGCACCACAGTACTCAAACCAACTCAATATTACAAACACGTTAAATGGTGTTCCTATTTTAATACTTACAAAGACGAAAACCTTCCAAGGTACAAGTGGTAAGAGCATATTTAGCGCTATGAGTTATCTTAACCGCTGTTAACTGCTGTTAACTGCTGTTTTCGACCAACTTGTCCTGATACGTCAAAGATTGTACCTTACGCAAGAGTGCTCACTCCTAGCGTGCAGCATGTAAAACGATATTCTCAAGGGAGAGAGGAGCCACTCTGACCAGAATTTAAAACCCAAACATCTTCTACGTTTCTACCATGCATTTACTTAAACTAGTTATAACTTTAAATTTCTGTCTTTTAACAAAAGGCAGCACACTCCCCGCTTGATATAATCACATTCTATCACAACAAACAATATTACATATTTGAACTCACTTGGTCATTTAGCATCAAATGACAATCACTCGGTTTCTGAAAGTAAAACAATAATCTCTGAAACTGGTCTTAAGAATACTTTAACAGTCCCATTTTGTACAATTCGTACTTCTACTTTGCGGACTTTTGTGTCTCTGCTGGTAAAAGTCCTCACCACCAGTCCCATGGGCCACTCGTTCCTGCTAGCCTGAGAGTCTTTTAGCAGGACCACATCTCCTTTTTTGACATTAGGTCTGGTTTCCATCCATTTGCGGCGACTTTGTAAAGTGGGCAAATATTCTCCTTTCCACCTTTTCCAAAAGGTGTTAGCAAGGTGTTGCACGTGTTTCCACTGTTTTCCAAACAGTTGTCCTGAAGAAAAGTTCCCAGATGGAGCGGAAACAGCACTCATTTTCTGTGTTAACAACATCGTTGGAGTGAGTACTGCAGGACAGTCGGGGTCGGTGGATATAGGAACAAGAGGCCTTGCGTTAATAATTGCCATCACCTCAGCCATAAAGGTACTTAGGACTTCATGAGTGAGACGTGTTTGTTCTGTTTGTGAGAGCATTGCATCTAGAATGCGCCTGGCGATTCCTATGAAGCGCTCCCAGGATCCTCCCATGTGAGAAGCATGAGGGGGGTTAAAAATCCAAATACATCCTCTTTCTTGTAGAGTCAGAGTCAGAGAGTCTTTATTGTCATTTGCACCGCATGTGGTACATGTGATGAAAACGAGATTATGTACACGGGGTCCCAGTTACATCCAACAACAAATGCAAGAGAAAAACAGTAATAACATCTAGAATTAACTAAGAAAAACATCAACTAGTAATACACTAAGCCTAATATAGTGGGAATAAACAGCAGCACGAACATGAGTTTGTATGAGCAGATGGTCACAGATGAACACAGATGAACACAGCAACAAGAAAACAGATCAGCATCAGCACAATGTGATATTTTGCAGTGTTTATTTTTATTTTATTTTTATTTATTCATGAGTCTAACAGCCTCAGGGTAGAAGCTGTTCCTCAGTCTAGTGGTTCTACATTTGATGCTCCTCAACCTCCGTCCTGAGGGGAGTGGGGCAAAGAGTGAGTGTGCTGGGTGAGTGAGGTCTTTCATGATGCAGGTGGCTCTTTTCCTGCATCTGGAGGTGTAAATGTCTGTGATGGTGGGGAGACTGACTCCAACAGACTTCTGTGCAGCCTTCACCACTCTCTGCAGAGCTTTCCTCTCTTCAACTGTGCAGCCTCCATGCCACACGTTGATGCTGGAGCACAGGACGCTCTCCACTGCACACCTGTAGAACGAGGTGAGAACTGGGCTGCTCAGACCAGCTCGTCTCAGCCGTCTGAGGAAGTAGAGTCTCTGATGACCTTTCTTGATCAGGCTGGTGGTGTTGTTGCTCCAGCTGAGGTTATCATTCAAGTGTACACCCAAGTATTTGTAGCTGGAGACCACTTCCACCGCAGATCCACCTATGTTCAGTGGGGCATGGGTGTGTTTGTTCCTTCTGAAGTCCACAATCATCTCCTTTGTCTTCTTCACATTCATGTGAAGATTATTCTCTTTGCACCAGCTCTCCAGGTGTTCCACCTCCTGTCTGTAGCTGGACTCATCATTGTTTGTGATGCATCCCACCACCGCTGTATCATCTGCAAACTTAACAATATGACAGCCTGGATGTGTGGCTGTACAATCATATGTGAGCAGAGTGAACAGAAGAGGGCTCAGCACACATCCTTGGGGAGAGCCAGTGCTGAGGGTTATGGTGGAGGAGGAGAAGTTGTGGATCTTCACGGACTGTGGTCTGTTTGTTAAGAAGTCTAGTACCCAGTTACAAATGGAGGGGCTTAGTCCAAGTGTGGATAGTTTGTCTATCAGAGTTTGGGGGATCATGGTGTTGAAGGCAGATGTGAAGTCCACAAAGAGCATGCGCACGTATGAGTCCTTCTGATCCAGGTGAGTGAGAGCAGTGTGGACCAAAGAGGAGATGGCGTCCTCTGTTGATCGGTTCTCGCGGTATGCATATTGATGAGGGTCCTCGTTGATGTTGACGGTTGTCTTGATGTGGGACATGACCAGTTTCTCAAAACATTTAGCGACTATCGGGGTGAGGGCCACCGGTCTATAGTCATTCAGACCAGTCACTGTGGAGCTCTTTGGAACTGGGATGATGGTGGCGGTCTTCAGGCAGGTGGGAACTGACTCCAGTGCAAGTGAGGTGGTGAAGATGTCAGCCAGCACCTCACAGAGCTGGTCCGCACATTCCTTCAGAACTTTCCCTGGGATGTTGTCTGGTCCGGTTGCTTTATGAGGGTTGATCCTTCTGAGACTGCCTCTCACTTCTGCTGCGGTCACTCTGAGATGCTCTTCATCTGGTGATGAGGTGAGTCTGGTGCTAGCTGGTCTGTTTGGATCTTCAAAACGTGCATAAAACTTATTGAGGGCATCAGGCAGAGATGGGTCCCTGGGGCATTGTTTGCTCTTGCCTTTGTAATCTGTTATGCATTTGATGCCCTTCCACATGCTCCGTGGGTCTTGTGAGGTGAACTGTCCCTCGATCCTCTGTGCATACGTGGCCTTGGCCTTCTTAATGCCATCAACCAGTTCTTTCCTGCTCTTTCTCAGCTCCTCTGTATCTCTGGACTTGAATGCAGTGTCCCTGGCTGCCAGCAGGGTGCGGACTTCTTTATTTAACCAGGGTTTTTCGTTGGGGTAACATTTAACATATTTTTTAGGCGGATAGGTGCAGCGTCAGCAGTGAAGCGGGCGCTGTACCGGTCTGTCGTGGTGAAGAGAGAGCTGAGTCAAAAGGCAAAGCTCTCAATTTACCGATCGATCTACGTTCCCACCCTCATCTATGGTCATGAGCTTTGGGTTGTGACCGAAAGAACGAGATCTCGGATACAAGCGGCTGAAATGAGTTTTCTCCGCAGGGTGTCTGGACTCTCCCTTAGAGATAGGGTGAGAAGCTCAGTCATCCGGGAGGGACTCGGAGTAGAGCCGCTGCTTCTCCACATCGAGAGGAGCCAGTTGAGGTGGCTCGGGCATCTGGTTAGGATGCCTCCTGGACGCCTCCCTGGTGAGGTGTTCCGGGCATGTCCCACCGGGAGGAGACCCAGAGGAAGACCCAGGACACGCTGGAGGGACTATGTTTCTCGGCTGGCCTGGGAACGCCTTGGGATTCCCCCAGAGGAGCTGCTCCAAGTGGCTGGAGAGGGAAGTCTGGGCCTCCCTACTTAGGCTGCTACCCCCGCGACTCGACCCCGGATAAGCGGAAGACAATGGATGGACAATCAAATGGTCACAAATTCCTATTTTTAACCTATTTATGCAAATTATTTTCTCTATGTGTTTTACAAATCTGTCGGAGAAAAGCAGAATTATTCAAACGTTTCACGTTGATTAGAAAGTCCTAACATATGTAAAGCTGCTCCCCTTGAGTTAGACTTTGTTGAATTTATCGTTTTACGTCAAATATTTGACCATAAACCCTAAAGCTGAACTATGTGAACTGTCGTTCTGTCACATTTAGACAGATCAAACTTTTTATTTGACAATAAACTCTGCCGTCTTTTCTCACAGAGCCGTGTGTAAATGAACCAGCCTTTGACTTCCAGCCTCTGAGTGAAGCCTTGTCAGCTTTCAAATTAGAAAAGCAAAGCTTCGGTGGTGACAAACTGGAGTTGCAGGAGGAGTTGGGAATCCCACAGGTGTTTTTAGGCCACAGTCGTGAGTTCACTGAGAAAATGATGTCCGAGAATCTCAGGACCTGGGCTTATGAGATGGAGGACTTCGAGAAACTGTTAGCTGAAGAGTCGGAGGGTGAGGGTCTGCATTAACAAGTCTGTAGTTTACTGAACAATGAATTAGAGTTGCAGTTCAAGAAAAACACAAGTTCGCAGTTATTAAATAAATGCAAAAAAATATATATGTACAAGTTACAGTTTCATGTTCATTTCTTCTGTTTTTAGTAGAAGCCATCGCTCTGGATTTTCAGAATAATGGTCTAATCCACCAAGAAACCAGCATGGATTCATCTCAGAGCTCTTTTTTGATGCAAGCTGTCATCACAAATAATAAAGAAAAACTCTCTGCCATTGTCAGCACCAAAGAGGAGCTTTTAGAAAACAAGTTTTCAGGAGCTGTCGTTGAGTCGTCTCCTCAATCAGACACAATCAAAACAGCTGAAGTTGACTTTAAAACCATGCAGAGCTTCCAAAAGTCTGAGCTGAATCCGTCCTCCAGATCAAATGTAAAAGATAACCCAAAGAGTCTGATGTGCACAAGACGTCAACCAGAAAAGGATCTTGACCCTTTGTCTGCCTTCATAACGCTGAGATCCCTGCAGGCGCCTCCAGCTGATGCAACACCTCCAAACTCAGTCCACACTGAAGGTCTCATAATTCTTTGTTCCTCTTAATATGTTTTCTCATTTAGGCTGAATTATATGCTCTTTTCTCCTCTATTTCTACAGCAGAGTACATAACTCAGTGGATTAATGCATAAATACAGTTGATCTTTTGAAAATAATCATTTAAAACTATAAAACAATTACCTGCACACAGTTTAGAAACAACCAACTGAGAGGGGGGGTTTCTGTCAAATTTAAACCTTTTAAAGTTTTACATTGCGTTTCCACCTCGTTCTATTCATCCCAGCTGTTCTATGAAATAATTGATCAACCCCAAATAGTTAATGTTTTATCATCTTTGTCAGTCCGTGAAAGGTGGGCAC